>JAGVSQ010006267.1:0-16592 GCA_022683975.1 Rhyacophila evoluta
GATCCATATGCTCCACGTTGGGAGCGAACATGGTATATAAAAAAAAAATATATATATACATTTCCTAAATATGTTATGTGGAAAAATATTCAAAAATGAATATTTGTACTGAATATTTTTACGGCCCCCAATTTGGGAAGCACTGCTTTAGAAAACACTTATTCTAAAAAGTTACTGGTTATTTAAAAAGTACTCATAAATAAGTATTGGATGCTAGTACCGGTTTAAAGTATTCAATACCCAAATTCTGCACCCCACTACTCAACAGTCAACATTATCAACTGTCAATATAAGATTCGAAAGTTTAAATATCTTCGACTCGTGCATATTGTATTTATAATAAATATAATAGTTTACCTACAGCCTGGGCTATATTTAAAATTTACTGATTGCTGTGATTTGCATCTACTATTTCTCTTTTCTGTGGACGACGAAGTGATGTATCTGAAATAGTTATTTAATGTAATTAACGACAGGTGTGTGAATAATGTTTGAAGAATTCTGTGTGTATTCGTTGATATCGTCGATTGTATCTGAAGAGCCAGTTCTAAAAAGTTCTATAGAATATTTGACAAGTGTCAAAGCGCAGGAAGATGAATGTCGAAAGGTTCAGGATGAAATAAAGAATTTATTCGGGGAGTGTAACAATATTCAGTCGTCTGAAAACGTATTAATAGACGATGTGCTTAAAAATATTACGGATGGGCGATTTAAAGATCTGCTTAGTAAAAAACCAGATATTTTTCCAATGGATGAAAAATCACTAGAAGAAACAACTAAACGAGTGGACTCAATCATATCCGAATTGGATGAATTAATTGCTAAAAGAAAGACTACTACACCGATAACTGATATATCTAAGAACACTCGTGATTCCATTATGAAATTCGGCACTACCATCGACACACAAAGCTTTGTAGAAAAATGCCTAACATCATTAGAAAGGTTGCAATCCAATTTTCAAAACTTTGAAGTGAATAACAAATTATTGAAAAGCAACACCAGGGATTTAGCATTTGAAAATAATATGAAGAAGTTAATAAAACAAATTAGTGATATTAATAAGGTAAGCCGATATTATTCCGCAATCGTAACACTTAAGTAGAAAGGTATATCACCTGCATAAAATATCCCATAATTGAATCCAATTGGTGTAATACTTATAATAACAGCAAAAATAAAATTATGACAAGAGTTCAGTTCATATTTGTATGCATTATTATAAATTTTTCACTATACTTATTAAATGGTTAACATCATCGATGTTTTTGTCTTTTACAGTTTATCGATTCAAGACGAACCATCACAAAATTATACAAAAAGAAAAATCATGAGACCAAGTCCATTTCTGTGACTTCGCCACTCTTTACAGCCATCTCAGAGCTTCTCGAAGAAGTCCAAGGTGTCAATTATGTACCAGAAGATTGAAGTAACTCACGTTCCTGTTTCTTTTTTATAATCTCTCATCTAATTCAATCTTTTGTAATCAATTTGTTGTTCACATTAGGATTTCTTTAAAATCTTTAGTCTTATTTATAAGCTTTTATTTAGTTCTGCTTTTTATAACAAAGATTTTGCAAAGCTGATACTTTTATTTTATTGGAACGATACATTACAATGAGGCTGAGCCACAAAGATAAAAACCTACTATTCGGTGGAAACCAAATTCATAATCAACTTACTTTGTCTAATGCAATTTCCTCCAGTGGCTATCGAATAACGTATAAATGCATAAGAGAATCTGAATATTCATCACACAGCTCTGCATGCAATGTCACAAGATATGTATAAAAAAACAACATATTTCACTCTAACTTTGCAGGGATATTTAAAACTTGAAAATAAAAATACATTTCTCCGATCGATATACTTTTATTTGAATGTAATTGCTTATAATACAAGAATTCTATTGAGATAGCAGTTCAAACCATAGTTATGCGTGAACGGTTTATTGTTATTATAATTTTTTTAATTCGTTTTTAATTTCTAATCACCTCACCTCCAGTCAACTCAATGTAAAAAAAATGTGATGTTTTCATCGACCCCTCCCTACATTTAACATTTACCAATGCATGAATATATAAATAGTTTCACCACTAGATAAAAGTTATATTAGGATCGTGTTGCACACTTCTAAATGCAAAAAGGGGTGCCTAATACAGTACATTTTAGTTCTTAAGTCTAGTTGGGAGGTCCATTTACTTACTAATTTTATTCCCACATATACATGTATTATAGGGTTATTCAATTGCGCAGAAGTAATTCTATTTTTTTAATCATAGGTATATATAATTTTTATCTAAAAATGTTACAGCGTCCATTAAATACAACCATATGAAAACTTTGTATACACAATTATTCATTTTGGAACAATTATCCACTATAAACAGAGTAATAATATTATCATCCCTCAATAATTAATAGTCACAGGGAAATACTGAGAAATGTTTTTTTTTGAGATACATCTCAAAATTTATCACCAAATAAATATTAAATTTCACTTTGTGACGAGTGCAAAGGATGTTACAATTCATAAGCTACTTAGTACATAGTCGTGAAGGCGAATGTTTCCATTATCGGAGTTTACGAAACCTACTGATCAAATTACGAAGACCTTGGTCACTTCATATTAATAAGTACTATGAAATACAAATAGTACAATGCGTTTAACTGTAACGAATCCACTTCACTATGTAATAAACATTATGCAAGAGTCAGATTTACAATATTAATGGTTTATTATTGGCATAAGAAACTAGTTTCATCTGCTTACCAAGTGATATGTCTCACTGAAGGAGAATTCAAAATGTTTTTGGATTGCCTACAAAATGATGAAACGCTTTCATTGAGAATTTTCGATATTCCCTATGATGCATCTACATCAGTCAAGAGTGATTTAAGACGAAACAATAGTACAGAAGGTAAAATATATTTAATATCAGGCACCCTTACGCGATTTATATAAAAATGACCAAATTCATTCTTCTCAAGCATCTAACTTTTGTTTAACATACATCTGTTAACATTGACCTAGTTAGGAACACTATTTACTTGACTTTGACTAAAAAAATATTTTTCAGTGTTGTAAATATTTAGTTTTGTTTTCCAGTCATATTCATCATAATAGTTTCACTGTTTGAATTGACAATTTGTGCTAAAAACAATTCACTAGTTGGGCAAATTTTGAATACTGTTTTTTTTCTACATACTTTTAACTCAAAAAAGTCAGTGGTAATAGGAATATTCATAAAAAAATCAAGGTAGTGTGAAATAATTTTTTGTCACTTATCTTTTTATTAACAATATATGAGTTTATAGATGATGGATGACAGACATGTCGGATGACATCAAGTCTGAATTTAGGTAATAAATTACAGATACTTCAATGTGAAGATAACATGCAACAGTTATAGAAAATGTAGTTAACTTGGTTATCTGGTCGTGCGATACTTCTGGGATTAGAAATAGTACATAAATTTGTCATGATTTAATCAATAGGCAACAAAAATTGGTTTAAAATCATTCTACTTCGATAATTATAAGTTTTTGTCATTTACAAAAAAATACCAATTCTCGGTTATATGGAGTTAACAGAACTGAACCGCCCCATGCCTCAACCACTTGATTTTTTATAAATATCTTATATAGATGTGTGGAGCATATGCGGTGGGTGGATTGTCAATTTTGCGCAACTACAGCTGAATTGTCTTTCAGTTACTAATGGTTCTATTCTCATTGATGAGTTTTAATTGCACATTTAATACCAACGCAACAAAATTACTGTTGGAAAAATTCAAAGTATTTACTTTACAAAACTCAAAAAGTTACACTTGCATTAATGTATTTCATCTCTAGTACTCACTACAATTCCTTGTGCACTATTATCTCAATTGTGATGAAGACAAATTAATAGACCATTATATTTATTTAATTTGATTTGTTTAATATGCATATTTTCAAAGATAGTATGATTTTATCTATTTTATGTTATAAAAATGGCAACTAACTACAGGGAGAGGTAATTTCAGGTCATTGATAAAAGAATCCATTTCATCATGTATCTGTAATTTATTGAAAGATTGAATGCTAATTGCACAAAATAAATAGAATTCGAATAATTTTCAGTGTCTTCCCGGAGCAGTAACACATTCAGCCATTATAAAAACACTCACGCAATTCATATGTTCAGTAAAAAATCTAGTCAGTTTGTTAACCTCACAAATGTATTCCTTCATTAAGCTAATCGGTCGTCACACATGGACAGGCTCAATATATTATTGTTTGACTTTCCAAATTATTCATATCTGCTCAGCAGTTCACAATTTTCTATCCAATATGTCCATTGAATTGTACAGGTTTGTGAGAATGAGCATGACTAAAGCAATATTTAGATCAATTTCATGGATTAACCCTATGCGCAGACAGCAAACATTTAGTCGTTCAGCATTTCAGACAAGTTCTCTGTGGTGTATAGAATTCATCAAAACTACGCAAGCGGCAAGCAGTCAGCCATGACAGTCAACGAGTGGAATTGAATGGTATCAGTGAACTGTCAGTTGAACGACAAACTTCAGACCTTTGTCTGCACGTAGGGTTAAGTGTATTTTGGCCTAATTTGGATATGTTATGATTCAACACTGTTATTATCTTACATAATCGGTCATTAAATTATCGCTTGTGTTTCATGTAAGAACTGATCCATTGAAAAAAATAATTCATTCTCACTGGGAAGTTTCTCTCCCATGCCTTGAGTTTAACAAAACAATGATAGTCAATGAAGTATAATCTGTTGCCATGGTGTTATTTTGCCTCAAACTGTATGCATTCATTTTCGACTTGATGAATATTTTCCAGCAAGTCTGTCAACTTTAGCGACCAAGTGAAATTTATATTACATACATAAAACATTTGTATGAAATAATATAACACTACATTTTCCACCAAATCTCTTTGAATTTTATTTGATTAAAAACTTCTCATTTGAAGACAGCCGACCACATACTATATTAAATACACATAATAATTATTTGGTCTTAGGATAGTTATGGATTTAAATATTGTAAATGTCTATGAAAGAAAAAAGGAAGATATTGAAATCATATGCCAGAAATGGCATGCCTAGGTCATTGTAGCCATAATCTTTGATGACTCATTCTCAACAAAACTATTCTGCAATTAGATGTGGGTTTTTTTAAAGTAAAAAAATAATGTTGAAATGCTATTAATTTAAGCATCAAACCTTTGTAGAAGTGTCTTGTGAGCCATTTTATTTCAGTTTCATTGAAACATTAGAACTATCCAACATGTTATTTGAAAGCCAGTACGATTTGCAACACTAAAGCTGCATATTTACTAAATATTTAAATTCATAATTATTCTAATCGTAGAACACAACATCGCAGTTGAAAAATGATCAGTACACTGCCATTTGTGAGTAAGCTTATTGAGTTGGAAATTTAAAAAACGCCATCAATTATTGGAATCATTTCAAATTTCAAATTTCAATAACTTTGTCACAAAGACAAAAAAAAAAGAATAATATGCTCACACATGAAAAAGCCCTAAAAGTAATGCCTCTATAACAGGTCGAAGCTCTGTCAGCGTAAGCCATGAATTCACAAGAGAATTTACTTTTTAGGGAAGCATAGCTCTAGGGAGTATCTGAATACGACAATAACGGAAGACGCAAAACTTTTTCGAGTCTCTCCTGCATTCTGCATGAGTCATTACACAATAGTATTGCAAAAATGTATCCTGTATTTGAGAATGAAATTCGTCCCCTATTCTAACTTTTCTCATAATATACATATTATTACAGGGGGGAAATATTTCTTACTTGAAACAAAAGACAATTTTTAAAATTCAATGGAGAATAAGTAACATATTTTTGCTGTTATCTAGCGCCGTGTGATGATTAATGTTTCTCTTTAATAAAGTAAGCATTTACTTAATTTCATTACCATTATTTGCTACATCAATCTAATGTTGAGTGAATACGTTTCCTAGTTTACATTGTAATAACACATGGTTCCGAAGAACTATTTCGATCATCCAGCGGCATTTAGATCCACTTTCTAGACATTCTATACTTCTGAGCCAAATTTGGATCAATCCTGTTATTATAATATGATTTTCTTTTTGTTAATGTTAAATATCTTTTCAAATGTCCTCCAAAATGACAATTCACAACTATAATTCGACGGGTTTAATAAGTGCTATTATTTATTTAAGTTGTTACATCATTATCAATACTGAGAGACAATTTAGCAGAATCATAATTCAATATTGTTTTCCATAAAAAAACAAGAACGCCTGATAGTAATTTTTGTTGATAACTATTTCTATTGCGGCATAATTACCATACTATGTAAATATACATGTATAGTATGGTAATTATGAATTAAGAATCGATTATTAAAACGGATTGTTAAATTACGAAAATTAAATAAACTAAATCGAAATAAAGATGGTAGCCTGTGTTTTTAATTAATAAAGACTGGAAATAATTTTATAAATTGGTAAAAATAAACTTTCATTATTTATATTAGACGTTGGTATTTTATTAATAATGGATTAATTCAAAGACAGTATATTTTTTATAATAGATTAAAAAATTATATCAAGGGTTTCAAGGATGTATTTCTTAAAAGCAATCAATACGGATAAACGCCCCAAAGGTAACAAAAGTACTTTTGTAACAATATTATTTGTATTACTTTATATTGACAATATTTGCGTACTCAAATGAAATCAGAAAAACGGAAAAGAGGCCGATTTTATCGAAAATAATCCACGCTGAGTAAATGATGACGGATATAAAAATATTTATTTTACGATCTGCGTCATCAACTTGCTTTAATCAACTCTAAACAAAATCTTTGGAAGCAGGACTGTATCATAAACATACAATTCAAAGTAAAATATATATTTATTCAATCATACTCATTTTAAAAGTGGAGCATATTGACTCCATAATTTAAAAAAACTACATTTCATGGGTATTATTGCTGGACCCTTTGACGTTCAATTCTTATTTTTTTTTATTTTTTCGACTTTTATGCATCCAGGTGTTTGAACCTACGAACAATTACCAATACCGACATACGTGCAATATTATATAAATATGTTGTTAAAACAACTTAATCTTTTTATTATATATGTTTACTAGTTTCACCAAAAACCAAGTCTGTGACACTATTATTAAGGTTACATTTAGTATAGTATTTTTTTTTCTACTGTTTTGTAGGTTCTCTATTATTTTTTCAAAACTAGAAAGTAAATATTCATTTTTAAAAACTTGAATGTAATTTTGCAATTATCAAGATGCTTTTTGAGAGAACATACATATGCAGTTCTGTACAATGCTATTCATGGTTAAGCCATATTATACAAACAGATTATGCAGATTTTTTTTTTTAAAGAGCTTATACATTTACAGTGCGCAGATGCCCGTTCCACAAGTGGAGTATATGGATATCCGCAATATTAAGACTTCTCTTGACAGATTATTTTTCACGTCAATTGCTCAACCTGACGGACATTCAATCCTGTATTTTCGGATTTTTTTTTAATCTGACAGATGTGAGAATATTCCTCGAATGCAAAGCGCGCACGCTCACCTCATTAGTCAAACTAACAAGCAACATATTATTATCCATATATCTCTACTTATACTGCACCCTAAATGGAACATATGGACACTGCACTGCGGCTTCTATGATGATGGTAGATATTATTCTATTTTCATAACGAGTCGTGTAGACAGAAGTTTAGAGATCTTCCAGGATGTTCGTACCAGGCTGGTTTTGAAGACTTTGTATTATATTATACATCAGGTCGACACTCTCTCGAGCCATTCTCAAAGCATGTCCAAGTCAACCTCAAAACATCACATTTTCTGTCTTGTAGCAATGAGACGCTGAAATTTTGTATTATTCTGTAAATTAACTTTATCTTAGTTCATAATATCCAGCGAATGAACATTATTTCTTTGAATTTATAGAAAGATTTAAGTTTAGTAAAAATACAATAGGTTGACGAACACTGCTAAAAAGATTGCGAATAAGGACGACAAAGAAAGCGAGCAAAATTTCTCATGATGTAATATTAATATTAGAAAAATTTCCGAATGTATTTTTAAGTAATCTTTCTACTTAAATTATTCTCCGATTTGCTCGGCAATCGTATATTGTAAAAGCTTAATTAAAAGCTCCCATACGAAGTTTCAGCGAATCGAATATTAATAAATTAATTAAAACCGTACCTTTAATAAGATTTTGTACTCAGAAAGAAGTCTTAAATCGTACATTCGTTAATCACAAAGTTTTATTGGCTTATCTAAAGAGTATTTATGAATTAAAAATTACAAATCGCTGGTTCCATGAAATCGTTGAAAGTTTCTAAAAAGCTTTGACATTAAACATTTTATATTCAGTTCTTTTGAAGAAGTGTTTTATTCTATACGATTTTAATTACTCAAATAGATTAAATATGATCTTAATGTACGAATTTCAAAGGTGTATGACTTCAATGAGGGAAACACACTGTCAAGCAGACAAAGGATGTTTTTAATAAAATTAAAAGTTGAATTTAATCAATTCATTACATTTCTTAACACAAATTTGTTCGTATTATAATTATTAATATGACATTACATGTCCCATGCTTCATCAAGCTTAGTCGATAAATATTTAATTGACACGTATATAAATAATAAATAGCATCAATACTATATATTTTGTACGGCTAGACAATCGCTATAACAGGTTTTATCTAATAAGAATTTTCAAAAACTACTACGAAATCAAGTACTGCAATACGTACGTAGCTCGATTTGTTTGTTTAAGTCACTTTGTAAAGCAAAGTTTTATACAATTAATATTTTCGACTGATGGTGCTTGATGGAAATTGATTTTAAATTCTAAATTATTTAAAACTGGTAAACTTCCATATTCGGATAGTTTTATATTTTGCAATTTCATTTGCACATTTTCGTACTAACACATAGCATATTTATTAAGCGTGCTAAAACTATTTGTGATAGTGATACGAGAGATAGAAAAAATAAAACTATAGTTTACAAAGTCACCTTAATCAAAAAATCTAGTTCCGTGTTTCAGTAATATTGAGTACATATATACAAAGTATAAGATAATAGTATTGAAAGCATTAATTTTACACTTTCTGTCTTGAATCCGTTTTAAAATGCCGTGTTTTTTAAATATATATCCTAATATAGCCTACGATGCATGCATTTTATCAGGATGCAGCACTCTTATTCATTTTGGCATTTAAAATATAACACTATTAAAAACTGACTTGATATGTACTAACTGTATATCATCGACATAAATACGCAGCTAAACAAACAAAACATTTCAAAAAATGAGTAATTTCAAAGGTCGAGCAATCGATTCATTATTTGTCACAATCAAAAACCACACTTACATATATATATAAAACTATAAAATCCGTGTAGTGTAAGTCATTATTTTTATATTTTTTCATATATACCATGCATATGGATCTACACAGTGTGAAGATATTTACTCCGATAGAGAAGTATATGGATCTCCGCGGTGTGAAGACGTTTTGACAGATTATTTTTCACGAAAATTGTTTTTCAGAAAATTACTCAACCCAGTGGGCATCCAGTTCTGGATTTTCGGATTTTTTAAATCCGAAAGATGGGGAATCGAACCCGCATTTCCGGATCGCTAGGCGTGCACGCTACCAACTACGCTATCGGGGAGACTTTTAAAATTACCACCTCATAATAAAATATTGTTGGAAATAATGAACAATGTATTATACACCGATATAACACCATAATATGCTTTCTATATGAGTGAAATCAAGCTTTTTGGACGAATTTGTAAATATCAATTTACGAAGTAAGTTGATTATTTACTTTTTAAGATATTTAATCCAAATCACAGAAATTAATGTAGTATGTCTTAATAAATATCACAAGATCGTTCGACTGAAACGAGGACAGGGTTTTATGCAGAAGGCTTTAACTTTAATGTAAAACATATGTTTTATGTTAAATTAAAGTTGCTAAAACCGGCTCTCACGGTAAATAAATCCAACAAAAGACCCGTGAAATCGTAAAGGCTATAACTATGTCAAATGGTCACTAGGTAATTGGTGCACTGACAGATACTACTGACTGATACCTGGATGACTTAATAATGTAAAAGAAAACAATCGTGAGAAAAATACCTTAACAACTCATTGTGTTCACTTTTACTGAATGTATAAACAATGTAAACATCACTTAGTGATTTAAATAGCTCATTAATTATTACGGCGAGAAGCATGTTTACATAAATTCGTTTTAACTTAAGGTGATTTGTAGTGGGTAATTGCGGGCATATTAAAAACACACGCGATTTAAAATTAACTCAATAACAACAGATATGTTTGTTTTTAATAATAAACTCAAAACATAAGTATGTTTCATTTATAGGACGCATTTTATTTGACTTTCAATTCATTTGAGACATTTTACAAAAATCTCTCCTTTTTATTAAATTATACCAATCCCAATGTCACGTCAATATCCTACATCTGTACACTGACATATTGGCATCATTAGATATAATATAACTTGTTTTAAACAAAAATTTAGGATAAAATTGAAGCGTTATGACACAATTAAAAAAAAAAACATAAGAAAAATACGTTTTCTATTAATTGTATTTCAATATTTTTACGAAAAAATGATCAAGACATTTCAATTAAAAAGATGTACTAAAACCAATTAGCTGAAACGAAAAATTGATGATGTTAAAATTCATTCGTCTGGAAATTTTATTTATATAAAACAATCAATAAATAAGTCCAACTGCTAACACTTTTATTGAAACATTAAGCATAATGTAGCCGACGTAGTTTAGCGCGCACGTCACCAAATGTTGACAATTCACATCCAGTTGTTGAATTATTTTTTTTTTGGGAAACAAAACAAACAGAATTTGACGAAAAATGTTAAGAGCGATTGGCTGAGATCTTTGAAATAATCAAAAGAAAAACAATTACATATACATTTTCATATTGTAGAGATATATGCGATTCAAATGAAGACCGAACAGTATTAAAAATGTATCTCCTTTAATTTATAGCTGTGAGTTGTTACTAGCTATTGAACAAAATACATATGGACTAGGGGTTAACTGTAGTAAAATGGATAAAATCCCATTCAAATAGCATTCCGAAAAAGACTTAAGCTCAATCAAGTTTAATTGATAAACCTTATACATATCGAAGCGCAGAGAGAGCGAAACGATAAAGCTAATTTGCATACAATAACACATAGTTGCTAATTATTACCTTGTACTGTGTCTGCATTTCGAAGACATTGTTGTATAACCAATAAGTAGATCGTAAGTTCAATGAATTTATGCAAAGAAGCCACGACATGTAATAGAAAGTTTCAATATATAACATATTGTATATCATTGCAAAACGTGGATTTAAAGAAACGGACTATTTAGTTTATTATCGTCATGTGCTGCTAATTTTACAAGAAAGGCACAACCAATGAAAATGGATTCCATGGTTCTGCAAGGCCATTGAATATCACCTTCATGTACAAATACGATGAAGCTATAAACATGAAATATGAAAGAAGATTTAGTAACAAAAAGAAGTCTAGAAAGCGCTGGGTAGTGTATGAATATAAATACTCCACAAAGACAACTTATAATGGAGTCTTTCTATATCTGCTGTGAATATCTCAAGAGTAATACAGTACAAACTGAGCTGCGTCTTGTTCAATTAAATGATCTTACGTATTGCATGACTGTTACTTAACTACCGTCTGCACATGATTGTAGCGACAGAGGTATTAGGTGAAAAATCTCGATGAATGGTAAGTAGTCTTTCCAAAATTATACGAGTGCTACGGAAAATGTAAATTACAGCTGTGATATAAAATACTTGAGAGCTGATGATTAATGTTAGAAAGTTGACTACGTACATTAAATGTCAAATTTATTAGCGAATTACCTAAAAAAAAAAAACAACGAAAAAAATGAGATCATTACTTATAGCCGGGGAGTTATCAAGGGCACAGAATACACGAGGAGGTAGAAAGAACCGTGGTGAATAGTAAATACTTCCCAAGGGGGAAAGCGAGTAGACGGTGGTAAGTAGGAAGCTCACCGCGCGGGTAATGAAACGTAGCCCATTCTAATCCCGGGAAATAATGCTACGCGCGGACACAGAATCTACGCAGCGATTCGTAAAAGAAGACGCTATCAAACTGATGGTCGCGGTCTTATACAAGACATTTCAATTCGTATACTCAATATGAATGAACTTGTAGAGATTATGCAATAGCCAACGAATGATTACAGGTCAAGTCTTTTTATAACGAATACCTGAATAACAAAATATGCAGTATAACATATATTTTTGCTGTCTCCAGCAAGTATTTATACAATATGTAATAATATTTTTCCTATATTCAGCGTAACATAGCAAAATGGGTTTTCCCACAAGTTTCCTTTTAACTGGATCCGACCAGTATTGATAAATGAATAGCATTCACTAATGAAAAGCTGAAGATATATACGGATATACGGATATATATGATAAAAAACCTTTAATGAAATTGGGCAAGATCCATAGCTCGAAGATGAGAAAGCCACTGAACAAATTAATCCAGTACTATGAAAAAGTGATAAAACATAAACCTAAAGCCTGTTTAAGGTATGTAGGAATATGGATGTATGAAAATACTTAATATAAAGGGCAAGGTGAATTGGCGAGGCAGCGGATTGATGTATTTTTATAACGATGATATAAAAGAGAGAATATAAATTGAATACTTTAACACCCCTGTCTAACACGATAAAGGGAGAAACAAAATTGATGACCAGATTCTTTATTTGCGTAACAGGAAATTTTAATCACTAGAATATATATACCCCACAGCGTTTTTTGTCCCTACCTACCCAGCGAGCGAAATTAGTATGGGTTTATTTCACGTATGCGGGCGTTCGTACACGTATGGGAGCGTGTGCGATACTTACGCAGGGGCAGATCTCGAGTAAGTTTAAAGTATTACTAACTCGAGATGTAAGCTAAAGTAAGTTTATCAACATGAGTACAGCGGGGAAAGTTCAGCCATTTACTTTTCAAGACCTCTAGATGATCTTACACTAATCCCAAGGATCCTTTTATCAGTTTTGGTTTACAGATGTACAGAGCAATCGTAAAAGTTTTCTTTTTGTGCTAAATTTGCGGAAAACATAACATAAAAATATTATCGAATTAGTAAAGTTTACGAAAAATAGCACGTTAAAAACTAAAGCACTAGGCAATAACACTATAAGGCAAATGTAGTGTATGGTTATAATTACAGTGGAACTCAGTTAAAACGCGGGTTTGCGAGGGCGTATCTGGCCCGCGTTATGTGATAACCGCGATATAAACAAATTGTCTAAAATTATGTTATTTTTTCAATGAAAACAATCACATTTTAAAATTTTCTTTATCATTTTTCAATCACAGTTTTCGCATGACTTCTATTAAGTTAGAATTTGTGTTCATCCAATCCCAATATGTAAACTCTGCTTCTGGGTATATTGGAACATCAACCGACTTCTCATATTCCACGTATACGTCGTTTCCTCTCATTTTGTTTTATCGTTAAAGTTCTCGACTCTATCGATATTAACTCATTTATTTAGTAAAAATACGTTCTTTGTTTTTATTTTAAAACATATTTTAGTTTAACTTGCCGTACTTGTATGCGTTTTCACGTCAGGCAACTTGAAACAAAAATGGCACAAAAGACTTGCCGTACATCCGAATACGTCTTATAAATGACGGGTGCTAAATGTTATGAATAACCAGCTTTTACTGTATAATGTTATAGTATTTATCCTTCAATTAAAGCAAGAGATGTGTTCTACAAATAATCCCGTCAATCAAAGCAAAAGGTTCATATAGAATTTAAGAATGGATATAACACAAAAAATTAACTCACGTAAAATTGTAATTTGTTCGAAATAACCATAAAAATTTCTAGTCAATAATATTTGAAAAATAAAGCTTGCGTAAAAACGTAAAAATAGTCCAATTTAACCTAATTAAATCCAGCCCAATTACGGGAATCACCGAGGGTTGAAATCCGTATTTATGTAGATTTTTGATTTCCAGAGAATACTGTTACAAAATTAAAATAAGTTCTAAAAATATCACGTAAATTGAGTCATAATACTTACATAGAAAATAAAACAAACGGAAGAAAAAACATGAAACCAAATTCTTTATATTTGATCTAGTTTTTTATAAATAGATACGTTTTTTTTAATTGCTTCAATACCCTTCATTTTGTTCTTCTTTGTGGTGGTGAAATATAATTTTCATTTCTATTTCAACTAGATTAATAATCTATCCACCGCGTTATTGTGAAACTACACGAATCGATAGTGATAATGGCTGTGTAACAAATTATTAAGTTAAACATGCAAGTTATATAATATTTTTATTTATTATTATGTATCTTCAGGTATCTCCAAGTTTACAATCAACGATTTTCGTCCGCAAACAAATCTACTTGATTCTAATTCAATAGATAACAAAAATACCTTACTGAAAGAAAGATACGTGCGCCAACAAGGAGCTTCCTTATTCGTTTAATATGAAAACAAGTATTTCATATTAATAATAATTCGACCAGTTGCTGTAACATCCTACTTACACTGCGGTGTTTCGATACGAAATTTGATTCCGGTGATATTTCGACAGTTGATTTCATTAGTAATAATTATTCTAATTGTATACGTCCTGTAAGATATCACCAACCTTTAATCATAAAGCTTAAATATCGGTATTAAATATATTTTGATATAACAGCCAAACGGCGACAGACGTAATAATATTGCTTAGTTAATTTTCTCACATTTCAGGAGAAACGAGAATATTTCGTAGCTGAAAATTGTTCTAGCGTGAATTCGGGTACAAAATTTCGGTGGCGATGTTTGCCAACGGGGCAAACGAATTCGTGTAATTGTAATCGCTGACTCATCCGGCATATAATTTTTAAATTTGAATATAAAATCGGGCTACGAATTAAATTTGCCTGGGCGGACTTGTGCCAGTCTCCCCTCTTATATTAGTATTACACCAGGACAACATACACAAGAGTTGTAATGTGACTCTTGGCCCACTGTATCCTTAGAGACAGTTAAACGACAAAGAACATACATTTAATGTGCGTCATTTATTGCGTTTCTTCTTTTAAACAAGTTACGCGTTATTTAGAGATTATAATTTTATTTAATTATGAAAAGACCTTTACTTAATTTGCAAAATTTTCAAAAAAAATATTGATAGAGGAAAAAAACACGGTTGTTTATTCTCTCACCAATTGAAAACGATTACATCAAATAATAATCATGCAAGTTCTATTTAGATGGGTATCCGTTTCGGTATCTGAAGTCGTGTGTTAAAATCCTATAGTTGCGTAAGAATTAAAGATAATGTACAATAGCGGTTAAATTAAATAGCTAACAACCAATATTCGTAAAAAAATATATTGTTAGTATGAAAAAAATCCGTCCTGTTAAGACAATACAATATTAATGATAAACAAGTTTTTAATTAATATTCTTGGTGAATCTTCATTATATACTAAATAATTAATACAAAATATATTATAATTAATTAACATTTATTTCGGGTGTGACATTATCAAGAATAGTATATTCGTAACGGTGTGAGCCGAAATAGCTAACAACAAAGGTTATTAACGTTAGAATGCTAAGTATGACATTAAATAAGGATTATTAGCGGACTAAAACAAAAGCAGATGGAACATTTTTCTTTATAAATACTATTAAAAATTTTAATAAAGATTGAAGATTTTAAAATTGTTAACATGTTTCAAACGACTTCAATATTTTAAATGAAATGTAATTTAATTTTTCATTTTATTTAATTTTATTAAATTCACGTATAATTAAGCTCTATAACAGTATAACCACTTCAATATTTTTTAAAGATTCCTTTTGTGTATGCCATTCCATAGAGACGTCTAAATACGCGAAATTGTAATTTTGTTCGCATACATTTATGTCCCCCAAAAAGTCGCTCATCTACAATAAATACTGAAATATTAATAATAAGGGGTAATTTTTTCTTACATCGCTCATTCAGATTATATTTTAGAGATTTTCATGGGGTACAAATACGAGAGACACTCACCTCACCCCCCCAAAAATGTCTCCAGACGGGACAGATTTTTTTTATTGCTGCAAAAAACGTGCATTGTTCGTTTTTTACAACATAAAACGATGCCATTAAAATTTAAGGACATTATTACTTTACCCATACTTCAACGTTCGCCGTAGTAATAATATATGGACTATATTATAATATAGTTTGAAAGAACTTATTATTTCGTTTTTAACTAATGAATTCAACTCAAGATAATGTCAATTAACACTTAACCTATGGGCCACTATTAACAAATTCGCAAAATGCGCTTAACTTTTGCGAAAATATACATATTTACTAAAGCACTTTAAATATTTCAATATTTTTTTGTTTATTGTACTAAAAATTCTATGCGGAAC
>JAGVSQ010006268.1:0-16592 GCA_022683975.1 Rhyacophila evoluta
GTGGACAAACGAACGAACGAACGAACATACATATTTTGACTTTTATATATTAGATCAGCTTTCTGTAAATTTAAGCTGTCAAATTTCAAACTGACATTTCCGCTCTCATAAAAAGTCGCTTATTGTGATTATTTTCAGTATTGTTTCTGTATAATACTTTGACAAAAAAAAACAAAAAAATATAATATATGGAAACTTTTTTCTATGTTATGCCCAATCAAACAATTTAAATTTAACAACTACTTCGATATAAAAATACTATAAGAAATCCTTCAGACCTATGCACTATTATTATCGAAATTAGTTTGCTAACTCATTATATATACGACTAAATAAAGCAAAAACTATAACATTCAACAAACTCAAAACAAAGTTTAAAACGCTTTGATTATAATATGTAATTGCTAGACGATTACCAAAAAAACATGCAATTCATAGCATGGTGTAAAAATGCCAACAGTCCGTAATTCATTCCAAGCGATGCACTTAAATAGATGGGCAAAACAGAATCATAACATGTATCAACTGGTTTATCAACTTTATCAATGTTGTAAGCAGGTACTAAGAAGTCAAACGCGAAGTAACTGAGGCTGTTTTTCTCTTTGTAACGAATATAAGTCTACGAATTACATACATACACCAGCTAATCAAGCATCGCCAGCAGAGTTTATAAGTATACTTCTCAAATAAATACAGCAGTGTAATCTTCACATACGTGCCATCATTCTATCCTGTCATTTAAGATACTTAATACAGATACGTTGCAGTGCATTAGAAAAAGACATTTATCAATATGAATTATAAAACAAGTATAAATTATTGTCATTGCGTTTATTATATTGATTTCATAGGAATAGTGTTCGATTCAAAATAACCTCCCAGCGAGTCAACACGCAAGCGATAAATTGTGAATTTTTTGACGAACTCGGAGATAAAACCACGCCAAGCGAACCCCGTTGAGTAAGGGCGGCCTACTGATGGATGAATAGATAGAAAGATAGGCACGCGCGGGTTACAATTTACAACGGCCTCTAAGAAACGGGAGATAAGTGCCTATCTATGTAGTAGCGAAGAACCAGCACGTATCAATCTGTTCGAATTATTGCCGACATTATCGAGTGAATTTTTGCCGGAAATCGAACGTAAAAGATATTCTCGAGAGATAGAAAAAATACAGCAGTGCTACCAATTGGCAGATTAGGCGAGTTTGACTTGCGAGAAAAAACAGTTCAAAGTTCTTGTATTGCTGATGAATAATAATTTCACATGTTTATAGTTTTAAAGAATACGTATTATATAAATAGAAATCGCTACGGTTTCAATCGAAAAGCATTACGTATTGACACGTGTTTCGTATTGTGACATGACACATCTTAAGGTACCGTATTCGTCAATATAATAAAACTGGAAATATTTATACGAGAAAAACTGGGCCGACTCAAAGATATATATGGATTGCGCTATTGTGTGAATGCGTAACTTCATTTTTACTTTTATATTATTTCCTTACACGTCAAATAGTTTTCACTTCACCATTGCGAATACAAATGAAAATATTTTTTACGATAATAGCAACCGATTCAAAAATAGATTATTTCGATATCGAAGTGAAAAGTTAGCCATGGTTCAGAACAGAACGCTCGGTACAAAATCTCTTTTGGTCCAACAATACGATTTTCGATTACTTGGACCAATAGCAGAAAGTACGCTATCAAATGGGAATCGCTGGCAAAGCATATTTATATACAGGGCGGGCAGAAATCGTGACATGCACAGAAATATTCACTTCTGATAAAAATAAAACCATTGAAAAGAATAAGTCACAATAAAGTTGTACTATATTTATAAGTATAAATTTATAATAATAATCTAATGGTAGAAGGTTTATGATATTAAAGGCGAATAGAATTTTTCTTGCCGTATATGTATTATATATTTGTCATTTGTGGTGAGATAGCGAGGATATGTTATCAAAAAGCGTATCTTAGTTCCGAATTCAAGCCACAAAAAATAACGATTTATTATTATTAGAACAAAAATAAGTTGCAACGATGATTACACAGATGGCAACTATAATATGACCCAAATTTTATATTTGTACAATATTATCTCGCTAAGGAAATGGATATACTTCTCTGGACAATGTTTAGGTTGAGATTAGGTATATAAAAATAAATAGTTGATGAAATTATTTTATTCTAATTTAGTCAACTACATAATCCAGCGTTATGTTCCAGTCCGAGACCTAAGTCTGAACACAGATTCTATTTGTCTAGTGTTCGCGTGTTGTGTATGACGAGAGTGACAAAAAGTAATGCAGTCAAGCAAGTCTTCCTTAGTAAGGGATCATGGCTATTTTATGTCCAAAACTGAAATAACATCCATTACCGCGATAAGAGTGGTTTTACATGTAGTGAGGAACCACGTGTGAATAGATGAATGTATATCACTCTTATTTCATCCTACACCATACCAGACTCACTGATTTCAGTTTTTTACCGGTAGAAATTATATTTTTTTTTATGTTCGCTCCCAACATGGAGCATATGGAGCAAGTTGAAGATATCTACTCCGAAAAAGTAGTATATGGATCTCCGCAATGTGAACACGTATTGACATTTTATTTTTTACGAGACTTGTTTGTCAGGGAATTACTCAACCCAATGAGCATCCATCCTGCATTTTCGGATTTTTAAAATCCGACAAATGGGGAATCGAATTCGCACTCCCCGGATTGCTAGGCGCGCACCTGGGAGACATATATAATATATAACGTCTATGTAATGTGAATTATTTGATAATGAGCTTACTCGTTTTATAAAACAGAATAAAAATCATTATGTGCCGACTCGCAGGATATCGATCATGTTTTCAAAAGAATTACCCACATGGAAGACGACTGTGAATCACACGATTCCAGTGCACGTAAAATCACGTCACCCTTGTAACATTCGGAGTATTTTGCGTAGATCACGCCACAATATGAAAGCGCAAAATATTTACATATTTGAAAATGAAGTGAGGAGCCGTATACGTTTAGATGTTTAATTTAGATTAAAAAGTCTAATAATGTTAGCAAAATTTTCATAGGTGATCGAGTATTAGTAAGCAGTGATCATATGAACAATTCTTCATTGATTAATTCTTAACTCTAACCATTATTTGACAGCCGATCTAAAATATAGAACAATCAAACATTAAATAGTTAAAAATAAAATCCACGAGAATTTGAAGTTAGCAACTTTTGCGTCACATCAATGGCATTAGGACGGACGGAAAAATCAGTCTCTCCCGCCCTCCGCTCGCGGCGCTCGGCTCGCTTCGGCCGCCGCCTCGGGCGGATCGATAGCCCCCCGACCGGTGCCTCGCCGCCCTTCGCCATGCTAGGGCCGCCCACCAGCCCCTGTGCCCCCCCGCCTTCCCTGCTATTTTATTATAACTGCTCTCAACCTTAACAGTGCCAAATTTGGTACTCGCTACAACTGATTATGTGGAGTAGTTGATAGGGTTGAAATATGTATGTGTGTAACCATCAATGGGCAACTTCAATGAAATCAATTTGTCAAGGGTTATTTATTTCTGTAACATGACATTATTTTTTCCAATAAATTATAGGATAGGGTAGAATTGTGCAAAAATAAAGTAAATTATATTGATGTCTTCCAATATGATAAATATTATTAATTATTAAATTATTATCTTATTAAATATTGTCATAAGATCGATTCTATTGTTTATTTTGTGCGCCATGAAGATTAATAACTATAACTAAATATACATTTTTTAAATGAACCGAATTATTTAATTTAACTAAGGAATAAGAAAAAAATGTTCAATAATATGCATGATACATTTGATTATACGTTTATTATTATTGACTAAAACCCTAAGACAGTTTGAATAAAGAATATTTTGTTGGTATAAAATTTTGTAACCATTATTATAATATTATAATGTTATATTATTATTTATAACGGTATTAAAAAAGTTCAAGTATACTCAAAATTTCGCTTGTGATCAGCAAACATAGTATGTTACGTATAACAGTATACTACCTTCTCTAGAATAGTAACCATATTATTAAAAAGAATTTAAATACTAAATTTTTAAAAAAAACTAGAAAAACTATTTTAATTTATACAGCTATGAAGCATGTCTTAATGGTAGATTTATAAACCTGTAATTAGCTTAAAACGACATTTCATTAAATAATCAATGTTTGTGATATCAAAAAATTGTATTTTATATTAAATTACTTCATGAAATATATATTATATACACACGAATGTATGTATTTGAATGGCGTATTTTTATGGTATTATTGAATTTCTAACACGGTTAGACTCGAAAAGCGTATTTTTTTTATTAATATGATTCGTTCAAACGAATATGGAGATTTAACAATCTTCATATAATAATAAATAATGCTAGATGAAATACAGTCTCACATTATATGTAATAGAAACAACATTAATTTTAATAAATTTACACAATGTTCTTGAATATTATTCAGAGTTCAGCGACTTGCAATAAAAAAATAATGAATACATAAATCCGACTGTAAGTTGGCCCATTATTTGTAGCAAACATAACTTTTCTCGCACAACATAAACGTATAATAAACCAAGTCTCCTTGTTACAATAAAAAATAATAACGCCCAAATCGATATGGTCAGGCTGTTGGTTGGCCGGAAAAAAATCTTTTCAGCTATTTCCCTAAATTCAAAAACTTCTGTAGAATCATTGTAAGAGATGTACCTAATACGAAAATATGCTGATATGAATATAACCAACATAACAAAGTTTACAATCAGCTACATTTTTATGTGTCCCAAAAATACATGTTTATCTTTTAAATAAATACCGTTAAACATGTATTCTTTTTATTAAATATACATAATTTATAGTAGCAATAACTAATGTCAACTGGCTAAATGGAAATGAAAAAAATTAATATAAAATTACACGCCACGTGTTCAATTATCTAACTAGGAGCTGATTTTATTTAGTAATATATTTTCTAATAATAATACAAATCAAAAAAATATATGATGGTAGCATATTTTTCTTCTTCCTTATCAGCTCCCTTAGTAGAGCAAATGGGCATCACATGCCGTCTCTAAGAATCCCTGTCGCCCCCGCCACGGAACGCATTCTGTAGTGGTATTTAGTGGTCTTCGAGGACGCTTGGATCAGTTTAAAGAATATACAGGTTAAATTAACTGTCTTGAAACATCCACAACATGTGGCCGAGCGTAACACGTTTATTTTATCACTAATTTACATAATGTTTATAATATGTATGTTAATCGTGGTTGCATGGTCCGTTCTCTTATTTCCTCGATAGCTTATTATAGAAATACAGTGTGATTGATTTTTTCGCGAAAAATGGTGGCAATGAAATATTTTTTTTTTACGTACGAGAAATCATAAGTTGTACATGATTTTCCTGACAGAAATACTAATATGGTATATAAAACGAAATAAATTGGTTACGAAACGCGGTAAAAACGAACTGGTTTCGGTATTAATAGTTTGTCCAATAAAAGGTCAAATAAACACACATTACCTTGTGTAATTGACTTGTAATAGCCGTAATTTACAAATAATATTTTACGACACCGAAAAACTCCAACAAAAATCAATATTACTTAAAATCGAAAGGTATACTGAAAGCTTTTTAATAATTACTTTATTTGTACACAATACTAGCACACACCATTAAATAGATACCCTTATATTCACAACACTATTTCAATTCTAATCTGCCGAAGCCTTAAATATTGTAATACGTGTGCGTGAATATTAGTAGGAAGGAACACATTCCTCATTAATAATTGAATGGTTGACTAACGTGCTGAAATTTCTTTTAAGGTGGGAGAAGTGAGTTTTTTCTGTAGCATTAAATATTTCTTATTGAAGATATTTTATCAGGTCAAAAATAGAAGCTACGAGTGTATAGATAACTAATACCATTACTTTTTATAGATATCCTAATCGATTGTAATTTTTTTTACACACGAATGCAATGAAATAATATTTCGCACTGTAAAATAAACCAACGCATTGCTTTTAATCGAAATTTATTTCCAAATTGCCAGTGGCTACGTCAACACAGCGACGCCTCGTGACATAGTTGGCTAGTTCGTGATTATGATTGAAGTTGAATCGAAGTTTTTCCTCGAATCAACTATTAATTTACTCTAACCGCGAAAATGTGTTTTTTTATATATATTTCAATCAAAATTTATCAAACTTTAATCTAGTTTCGAAAACTTTATTCAACAACTTTACATACATTTTAAGTTCTATTATACAATCAAGATAACATCGAAATAAACACATTTATACGTGTCATAGCTTCGTGATATTATCTATTTTATACAGTCGATAAAAAATATACTCAGGCTATTTTCGCAAAGTAAGCAGTTATATATTTCTTTTTAAATAGATTTGTAGGCTGACCTGAATATTGGAAGGAACCAGGCAGGTACTGCCAGTTGGGACACACCTGAAAACAAAGAAGAAAGACGATTAATTATATATATTATATATCTTATAAAAACCAATACAGGGCATGCTAATATTTTATTTCTTGGTAAAATAACAAATTGTCTGAACAGATAATTTGTGATTATTATATTAGATATTGGGAAAACTAACGAGCGCGTAAGCTTCTCTTCATTTAATATTCGAAAGTAAAAATCAAAGGGTGAGATTTTTACGGGAAAATCCTACGATTTTTTTCACTGAGATTGATTGAGTGGAAATTAAATTTTAAAAATTCCAAAAGAAATCATTCGCAATACATGAAAGTTATCAGCACATGTGTTTGTTACACATAGCAAATAACATAACGCTATCAGACACAATGAGAATTTAAACAAGTGTTATTTGCAAGAGAATTGTATTAAATATATCACAGTCTACTTTTATCTACGAAGGCTTCCGGCTCATTTCTTAGGATGCCAGATGCAAGTTTCAACATCGACCATTTGAAGTGACTTCGAATGTAAGATCTAAATTGCATTACTGCGATACTGGAGTATTTACTAGACGTACAGAACTACACAAACTTGAATCTGAAGTAAACCGATAAGGAGAATAGAGATACACAGGTACTCAGGTTACAGTACGTAAATATAAATGTTTACCAAAGTGATTATACTCATATTGTTTCTTAAAGAATTCTGGCATAATGCAATTGGTATTCATGTAGTAAAAATCTATCACGCATCACTATTTATTTATTAATCATTGTTATAATAACTACAGACAGATTGAAACATTTCACTAGAAACATAGTATTTATTCTATTATTAGTATGACTATCGATCGATTGGGTGGCGGAAATTAGATATGTATAAATTATAGATGATCACAGCTATTGAAGCTTTTAGTTGAATACTAGTTTCATATATTAAGATGTTATAACAGATAAAATATTTTTCAAGCTAAGAGTCAAAACCCAACATTTTTAGCGATTGGTATTGACAGCTTACAGCTATAAATAAATACGTAACGTACATATTTAATCGAAAAAAATCATCAATAAACCAAATCCACAAAAAGAGCAGCGATCAAACCAATCTCGAGTATAATTTTTTTTTTATTTTGTTTTGAAACTGCCTCCCAGGAGACAAAGATAAATTACCACAATTAAAGGGTTAGGATACTCGTGTGTTCTCAAACATATATTTGGAATTAAAAATGTGCATACGCAAATAAGAATCCATGTTAAAATTAAACGTTGTTCCAGAACGCCGAATCCAGTTGGATGTTAAAATTCACTCGAAGAGTCCTCAGTACAGTATCGAAGCCAGATCAAAAGTGCAACTTTCCACTGGTTTGGCTTAGGATTCTGGAGATTTTAGTTTAATTGATTTATTTAAGAATATATATTATAATATTTAATTAAGTAGACATCGCAAAATATGTTGCTGGCATCCAATCTAAAACCTTAAAGTCCTTCTGCAACGCTATAAAACTGAGTATAGCGTTTACGATCTCACGAACACAATGCAATGTGGGCGCCTGTCTTCTCAGTAAGTAGACTACAAGAGTACGCGCTAAAGCCCCGGGATGCGAAAGTAAAGCCATCCGGGGACAGGCTAATTACACGGTTCAGAATACGGATGTCGGGCGTATACGTAAAGTAAACCTACCCCGTAACATTAATTGCAACGATCCGACGCATTTTCTCACTGCTTTACGAGAACAATAGGGTAGGTGATGGGGGTTGGAAAGACCACCTTACTAACTATTAAATATTGAGTAAGTTTTACGACGCCGATTTCGTCAGTTGAGGCGTAGGCAGTTCTACTCTAAGGAAGCATTCCAGAATTCTATAAAAATGCTGAAATTAATCATTGTGAAAAGAATTGATAAAGCTATAGTATCATAATAAATTGAGTGGCATTTCATAAAATACGTACGCTTTTTGTACATATATAATCAAATCGTAAAAAATGCAATTATTGAAACAAAATTCCAATATTTTAATATCGAAAACGGCCAAAATCACAACGTAAATTGAGGAGCTTTGTGTTTTTTTTAGTTATATATTGATATTTTTGTACTTTCTTGTACTAGACAAATAATTACTGTAATTTTACATTTTAATTCCAAAACCAAACTTTTCTTGAATGCTTATTAATAATAAGCAAGAATATTCCAGCGACAAAAAAGTTGAAGCAACCCCGGTAAAATAAATCTACAATGGAGCCATAATTTGTTTCAGAATCTCACTCGTAATGCGAAACACTCGTTAAGCAACACTATTTTGTTTCTCATATAATCGTGAATACGATAATGCGTTCCATGCCTAAAAAATAGTGAAAAAATGTATAACGTCTATTCAAAGTAAATGTATTATACATTGCTTTTTTAACTTTTTTACTACAAAGCTGTCAAAGGACATTTTTTTTGTCAAAGTTTTAAAATTTGGTGAAAATCCGACACAGCATCATTAATTACATGTATAGCTTGCATACCCACAGCCTAATTAGATTGAGGCTTCTCAAGGTATGATGCAACAAATTCCTATGCTTTCAGCATTTATCTTATTGCGCCAGAAGGTATTAGCTCTACACTTCGGCGGTCACCCCTGGCTCTCTTCCACAAGCTCATCGATATCATTGCTATCCACCCCCAGCCCGATGACGTTGACTAAAGACACCGTCTCGTTGCTTACATACTCGACAAGCACTGTCCCAAACCCTTAAAAGTCACGTTCAACAACGCTGTCCAGCCAAAGTTTCTTAGAAACAAGAGTCCTCCCTCTACCTCTCAGCTACTCTCCTCGTCATTCATTATGCGAAACGTCACTCACTAAGCGGGCTATTTTTTACAATTTGTTAAAAATAAATTTTCAGTTTAGAGAGAATAAGAAACGAAAACTAGAGAGTGGAATAATAATTCTTATAAGTACGATAATAATAAATTACGACGCTATCCATATCCAGCCAATGACTGACATTGTACGATAAAAATAAATAAATTATCTATCCAATATTAATTTTCCCGTGACTGAGCCTTTGCCCGCTTAAATTATAGATAAAATGTTATTTAAATTTGAAGAAATTAATATATATGTTGGTTGCAAATGTATGAAAATATTTCAATCGTATTTCTCAAATGTAGCCAATTACGAAACATTTTTTTTTATGAATCGCAAATTTATCACGAACGGCTTAGTCATATCGCAAGTATGGCCAAGGCTCTACGGAACAGTTTTAGAAACACTAATACAGATAAGATTGTAATTAAATAATAAATTAAAAGCACCCCTTATCCTGATAATAGAGCAGCGCAAACACTCCCACTTTAAACAAGAAAGACCGCTAAACGGGTCATGTTCCTAAAACTAGTTAATAATATATTATAAATGCAACGTTGAAACCAGACCCCTGTCAGTCCGCATGGCCGCCGCGACCCTGGCGGACGAGCGTCGCGGAGAGGCGTCGGCGGCGTCTTCGCGATCGCTTCCGGCGTCGGTCCGCCCCGACTGACTGACGCGAGCGCCACTTTGCTATGTTCACCACTGTTTTTAATTGAATAATTCGGAACACTGCCAGCGTTCCACTGCAATAATTAAATGTGCGACTTTTAGTGTATTTTTTATTGCCATACATTATATGATGAGCAATGCCAAACTTTACATATATAACGAACGATTGATAGTTATGCCGTTATATTGTATATAGTGATGTTAATTCACACTGCAGTAATTCATTAAATTTAATTAATTTTACATGCATATCGACCGAAAGAAAAGATACATGATATATTAATACACTGGAAAAATATAATACAACTGATTTTTGATATTTTTATTTGATAAGTTGATTCCACAATATAATTATCACCGACACTACCAATCATCTGAACGACTAGTTGGTAGAATTCCATTTATGCTGTCATACATACTATTATAAAAACTTACATTAAAAACAATTTCGTCATCTTCAGCAATCTTGTATCTTTTACTTATTAATGCATAACACATGATATCATATTGATAAATTTACTACACGTAAGACTAGATAAAGGAATACTACAAAACTTTTTATGTTATTATTATTATATTGTAAAAGCCTTCCCGAGTAACATTCGCAAATTTTAATCCGTGATATAAATAGACCCGTATGGATCTCTCCAAACGTTCGTCACCGCACGCCTCACAGCTGCCCGTAGTAGCGCTGGCATAAAGCGATCGTCCTTACTTTGCTGACCCAGTTAGCGATGCTAAGCCGCCCCCACTGCCTTGCCCCCCCGCGCCGAATGCGGGGAGAAATAATAACTCTGGCGCCCGTCGCCACCCCCCGGGACGTATCCGCTACCCGGCCCGAGTTTGACTCATCGCTATGACATCGCCGTATGCCGCGCGTGGAAGTGAATTTACACTGTGCTCGATGATTAAACTTCATATAATATTATAAGTGTATACTTGTTTGTATGTACGTAATGGGCTGCCCATGTACTTAGCCTCACAACGAAAGTACATAATATATGAGTATCGAATAAGAATACTTAACATGATATTTATTTAAGTTATATCAAACCTTCAATTGCGGTAATTCTGGGATCAATTCTTGATAGAAGTAAAAACGCATGATATAATATTTTCACTTGAGAACAGGACGGATTGTATATTTTCTATACAATTTCCGTTTTACTTATTTATATTCTGTTTTATTAATTCAAACAGAATTCTCAAACTAAGAATCCTCACTACCATGTCGTTTCTTGAATAATCACTCTAATTTGGTATAATTGGCAAACGAAATAGAACCTTTCCCCTGTTATTAAGTTGCATTTAAAATCCGTGCTACATTGGCTTGCATTATCAGAGGCCCCTCAGGACGATGTTATATAATGAAACCCCTGGAGAGTCATAATCGCAAACGAATAAAGCCGGCCAATCCTTACGCTACGTGATCTTCACACAAAATGTTTACATAGTCCCGAGCTTCCACACCAGTTAATCTTTTAAATGTATTTAATAACGTGTTCTACAAATAACCCGTATTCCTATCATATATTATGTAAGTATTAAACGTGTTTAAAAAAAGGGATCAAAAAAAATGATAAGACTTTAGGCGATTTTCAGTGGCATTATTATTTTTAAATATTTTAAAAATACTTATTTATGAGATTGATTTAGGTTTTACTTTGGAACAACAGTAACGAGCACATACCAAATACAATACATTAACGATTGTCATACACAAACCGTCCGCAATAGACCCTGGATGAGAGTTATTAATCCAAAATTGGTAATATAACGAGATTTGAGATTATTGGTGTTTCAAACTGTCAACTATTAATACGTCTAAATGAACTGTTAAATACTAGTATGCTGACTTTTTTGTTACCTTTCTTTTTTCATATCCCCTCCCTATATGGAGCATATGGCTGCCACGTGACAACTCCAGGATTCACCCGTTAGTGTTTATTGATTTGACATGTTTTTTTTGTATTGATGACATTTTTATATATCGACTGTGGAAAAGAAAGACGACATAACCCTCAGTTTTTTTTCGATAATCACAATGTATGCAACTTATTACACGTTCTATCAAAAGGATGCAGGCTAAAAATGCTGAATTAGTATCTAAATTTATCTTTTAAGTTTGAAAAGAGAACGGTCAGTCAAATCGCAACCAGGAAAAAAGGCTCCCAATACAATTTACTGGTTTTTCTTAAATGACATATTAAATTAATATCAGACTGGGTAAATAAAACATCAGTTTGAATCTTCGTACACTTTATGGTTGTACTATTGTATATTTTCACTTCGGTTCAAAATCATTAAATGTTCGTTATGTGCGCCTCCTGTAAAATTTGCCATGTGTGGATTAATTCCTTTTTTCTTTCCACAGTCGATAATAGTCGTAGTATTGGCGAATAATTCAATAATGCTCTAAGCGTGAATTTATATTTATAGCGGTTTTCTATCTTCTAAGAGAAATTTAATACTTCCATCAGTGGCGAAGAGTCGTGTTTAAAAATGAATACAGTCTACCTGAATGATTTATACGTAATCTAAAAATAAACACCTCACATATACTACAGAGGTATTGGAGGGCGGAAGCATACAACAGTGGGTAGATCCCAATTTAGACGCAATCTCTACTGTTTCACCTATACAATAGTTACGCATGGAAACTGACAGTAGGTATGCGAAAGAATACTCTCTTCATTGCAGAATGTATTGCTTGATTGCAAAATTATTGAGTATATTATAAATGGTACGATTAATATTATTTGTAAATGCAATATCAATGTTGACCATCCACCGATGTTACTAGAAACTCAGATTCATGAAATTTTAGATTTTTTGTTTGAAATATAATTTCAAAAACCATAGTTTAATAATGGACACTGGGCACACTTTGTTTATAAAATGACAGGTTCGAGTGAATATTTTTTTGCTAGTACGAGTATTTAAAATAGTCAAGCAAGTTTAAATTTTAAATTGACTAAAAACCACGGTAAATTCCGTCAACCTTTCGAGGTCTGCCTGTTCTAAAAGTATGTTCAATCTCCCAAGCCTAAAAGTTTGATTACTGTATACTTGTTTAATACATACACCGCGACTCCGCTAAGATGATGCAAATGTCAAAGCTTCCGTACAATACCAATTCAACGTGTATCCTTTCATGCGGATTATTTTGCCTATATAAGAAGGTATACGAACGAAATATGATAGCGGTTTACATACTTAATTAGTCATTCTTATAGTCCACATCATCAGGAGAAAAGTTAATTTTATAGAGAAATTTCGTCTGTAATTTCTCCAAATGTTTGGCCTGATTCTTGAATATTCGTTTTAAATAACATTCCTGTAGCCGAATACAATAGTGACTTCTGAGAAATAGGGTAGAATAATTTAAATATGAATGAATAATATATACAGAAATTCTAATGGGTAGAGGAAAGGAGAAAAACGTACTAACTTATAAATGAAAAAAAAATGTGAGACCCACCACTCAATCATTGTGTTACAAAAAAGTGCTGACAATGACAGAAGACGAGAAAATTGAATACATCGACATAGTCAAGTTGTCAGTCGCCACCATTCCTTCAGGCGTGCTTACAAAGTGACTGCATGAGTGCGTCGATTTTCTCATCTACCTCTATTTTTCACACAGCGCAACGCAAAGTAAAAGCTGCCCCTATACAGGGCGCTCTAAACCGGTTTTCCACTCAATGAAATACCGATACGTCCATTGATACATTCCGTCACAAACAAAAACTAATATTTTTAGAAAAAAATAGTTGTAATATAAACGCACGTAAATTCGTCAGCACTTTCAAGTTGTTGATCGGAGTAGACTAATGTTCATACGCTTCAAGCCACTGATTCCCCAACTATATTATGCCGCGGATCCCGATATGTTTATCGAGATTTCTTAATTCCACTAATTGTTGTTATTCGTTGGAGATGTGTATACCACACATTGATAAAGTGATCAGTCGACAACGGCTTAAAAATAAAACTAGTGGGTTATTCACGAGAACTCCCGAGCTTTATTGAATTGTATGCACAAACAAATGAAATATAATCAAGAATAGTATGGGTACTGTATATAATACTTATTAGTTTGGTATGGTGTATATATATGGTATGTAATATTGTTTTTGCGACTGGTTTCCCGAGCATATATATTTATATTAAACTACATTAATACCTCTACCATACAGCCACTCGCTACGAAGTCCGTAATTAAAAACCCTTAAAAAATCATAGATTTTACAACTGGCAATATTTCTGATAATTGACGATAAAATATTATTTTACAAAGCAATTTGACTGTTTGATCACAAATCCCATTTGAGTGTTTACGATGAGTTACTTTATAAGTCACGAAAGCCCCTTTATCTAAACATTACTATTTTAATGTGAAGGATGATGAGTGACTTATCCCACGAATGTCTGTCCTATTTGAGATTTGTCATTATAATAATATTGTAATATATCATACTATGAGTAGATATTCAAATCATAACAAAATTTTAATCTTCATAGAAATCATACGGTTTCACCGCTAAGCTTCCAGCGTCGTGAGTTAGTCATGCTGTGACACGGCGGCGAATCAATGGCGCAGCACTGGCCAACAAATTTCATAACAAAATATAAATGATACACAAATAGGTTAGGTTTCCTTTTGGTTAATTATAATTTACTGATTGTTTTTAATTTTAAATAAAATTAAATTTTTTGAAAAAAAAAAATTTACATTTTTTTTCGATTTACTCATCTATAATAATTTATGTTTTTTAAATTTCTCGGGAATATTATTTGAAATTTTCAGTTTCCCGGGAGCAAAAAATATCCGGGATATATTACCAACTAAACAAAACCGAGAGCGATACAAAAAAAAAATCCGTGGTAACGTTACAATTATAATCTCTTATTCGCTGAAATACTACGAACATTTATTTTAGAAAAATATTAAATATATATTTTTTATGTTATTCGGTACATTAATACGTAACCATTAAAGATTGCCTAAATTCAGATTGTAAGTTGAATGGATGATGCTATTATCGATTAAAAACTCAAAACCGATTTTTTTAGTTTTGATAGCATTTCTGATTTCAATCCCGGCTTTTGTTGTCCGGGCGAACATGAAGGGCAGAAACAGAAAATCCGGACGAGTAGGGTGAGAAGAGTGACGAGGAAACTTTGTCAGAAGCACCATGTTTTTGTAAGGTAATTTTTTTAGCACTTAAACGTCGGAAGATGTGGGTATTATATTAACTACATCGGCATTTTGTTTCTACCGTTTTGAGGTCACTTCTAACAGGTGGTTTGCTTGGAATTTAGTAACAATCGATTAGAGAACTTTTTGATCCGACATTACGCCGAGCACCGCAGTATAGAATTCGACAATGAATACACACACAACAATATGAAAATTATTGAATATTTTGCTGAAATCTCGTAACCTCGAGGAATATCATTCTCACTGGTATAATACACGCTTTGAATCTCTTACAATGAAACAAACCTTTCTAACTAGCTAAAACTTTTTACTATATTTTTTATCCAAGATATAATATTTACAATGTCACATACGGCCATAGCGTTATTTATGCATGCCACTTTTACTTAAACGCATTTTAAAATGTCATATTTATTCTAGTGAGAAAACGTGCGTGTTAGGATGGCCTTGCGGTTTCACCACGTTTTTTTTAAATTCCGTTCATAATTAAATAAAATAATAAAAGTGATAAATAAAATTTCACACAATTAGCATCATATTATAAGCAGAAGAAATTAAATACAGTATATCGTGGTACATTAAAAATAAATATCAACTCCAATTCTCCTTGTATATACATACATTCATTCGTAGTAATTACAGTGTAATAAGCAATTTTAACGTAAGGATACGCTAAAAGTATCGCAATATTTGACTACTTATCTGACACATTATTATTGTTTGTTCCAAATTCTTGTTTCACGTTAAAATGTCAATAGCTATATGGGAATCATTGAAATTTGTTTTCCGGTGAATAAATATTAATTCGAGTATGTACCAACTTATGATAATTGTGAAAATGCCTTCCAAACTGAAGTTATTAATATTAATAAAATCAAGAATTGGAAAATGTGGTAACCGGTCTTAATTGCTCTCTCCGGCGGACGGACGCACACGTCAATTCCGAGAATCGCAGTGATAATAACTGGTAATAAAATCGTCGACCGTAAAACTTTACCCAAAAACAATTGCCAAGCGAAATAATACAAAAAATAACAGAAGAAGCGCGAACGATAAACAGAAGGAAATACATAATACTACTAACCGCGACAATAAAAAACAAACTAAATCACTGGATATCTATATCTAAGCTAGGAATGTGCGCGTTTTATCACGGAACAAACTGCACGAAATTGAAAGAATACGTAACGTTTATTTACGCCTTCGTTACGAAGTCTACACCACTAAATACGATCATGACATTTTTTAAATTAACTGTTTAAGACCCAGCCAATTACTTACAGGCTGTATCTCCATGGAATATGTCAGGGATGGCGAACCTATGGCACGCGTGTCACAGGTGGCACGCGAGACGATTTT
>JAGVSQ010006269.1:0-16591 GCA_022683975.1 Rhyacophila evoluta
TTTTCGTAATACTTATTCGATAATTAGGTATTATTAAGTATTTATTATATTTACGTGATAGTATTGAAATAAGTTTTTAAAAACATTTATTTTGAATAAATTGTGAGCTTGATTGAATCTATCCCAAGCAGGGTCGGACAATAAAACTTGTATAATGTAGTTTATAGCCGGCCCTATGGTTGCCGGTGCCTTGGTCAATTTCGGCATTCTTTTTAAGAATAATTAGAAAAAAAATCATATAAGAAAAAAAAATATAGAAAAGAATTTATTATCTAAATAGTTATCATGCTGATTACAAAATCAAGCTCCGGCTGGAAATACATAATAGATTTGGGTATCGAGCATCTTTAAGTGTTGTTTAAAATAGCTCTCTTTATGTCGATTGTGTAAAGGAAAAAAGATGTAATCAACTAAAACGAATTATACAGAAGGCACCAAAATCGTATATTTAATGATTTTGGGCCAAAGTCGAAATATTAATTGGGTACAGAGTCGGAGTGCACGACGACTGAAAGTGGTGTTTGTTTAACCGATGCGATATTTATTCGATATTTTATTTTTATTTATGCCATCTTTACTCCCAAAGTGGCGCATATGGATCTCCATAATTTTTTTTCACGAGAATTGTTTGTCAGATAATGCTCAAACCAACGGGTATCCAGTGCTGGATTTTTATTTTCCAAATCCAACAGATGGGGACTCAAACTCGCACTCCTTGAATTGCTAGGCATGGTACCAAATACGGTACAGGAAATTATTTAAGAAAAACCAATAAAATTGATGTGATGGAAGTTTTTTTTCCTGGTCACAAATTTCACAGACCGTTATTTTTTCAAATTTGAAAGATAAATTTAAATACTAATTTGGCATTTGCAGCTTACATCTTTTTTAAAAAACGTTTATAAAGTGGTACATATTGTGATTATCAAAATTGAAAAAATGAGTGTTATGCTTTTTATCCTTTCTACATTCATATACATAAAACTACCATTTTCCAAATTAAAAACGTCAAATTGAATAGTATAATATCTCTTATTTTTTGAAGATCCTTGATGGAGCCCTTAAGCTCGTGTCGCCCCGGGAAATAGCTCGTGTTGCCAGTACCTTGAGACGGCTCTGCGTAAAGTCATTCCTTAAATGAGCATTTAAATTAAAGGTATATACTCTGTCTCCCCGGTTAGCGTAGTTGGTAGCGTACGCCCCTAGCAATCCAAGGAATGCGGATTCGAATCCCCGTCTGTCGGCTTTTAAAATTCGAGAATGCAAAACTGATTGCCCATTTGGGTTGAGTAATTGTCTGACAAACAATTCTGGTAAAAAATAATCTGTCAAGTCGTCTTCACATTGCGGAGATCCATATACTCCTCTTTCAGAGTGGATATCTTCACACTGTGTAGATCCATATGCTCCACGTTGGAAGCGAATATGGTATACTAAAAAAAAATCTTTATGTACTAACCTTAAATCCAAGTAAATCCAACATAGTCACGATATCACTATCTCGAGGGCCTATATGACGACTTGGAAAATCAGCTCTATTAGGGAAAAGCTTTTCTTCCGTGTTGGAGAGACTGTATATACACCTAATCTCATTTTTAAATGATAAACTAACTGCACTATCATTTGCTAATGCGCCACACTTTTTAGAGAGATGATCCCGCGTTTTTAGGCTACTTGCCACTCTTCTTCCGATAAATCTATACATTTTGGCTTAATATTAATCTAAATATACTGTAACTCGAACTGCTATAAATTAATTGTGATATTTTATTTCGAAAGATCGACCATATATAACACTGTATCACATTATAATGTTCATAGTAACTATGATACTCTGGTATCTACTATCGAGTCTTAGGGGTCAAACAGTGATGAAGAGTCAGAGCTCAGAAATATATGAAAGTAAGTAAATACGTCATGTTATCATATCAATTGTTGATAAGAGTTGTTTGAATGAACTGTTCACAGACAATTAAATGTGTGATAATAACGCTTGCTAATAAATTAAGCCAGTGGGAGCGCAATTAATACTATATTTTTTTACAAGGTTCGCCGCAAAAGTGGAGAACATGGATCTACACAGTATGAAAACAACTTGTGCTGCATTTTCTAATTTTTTAAATCTGGCAGATACGGGAATTAAAGGCGCATTTGCTAGACGCAATGTAAGCACGGTAACCTCTAGGCTACCAGAAAAAAACCATTTTTAATTAATTATAAACATAAGGAAAATATTTATAATGTAACAGTGTTCTAAATAACTTTATTTTTGTTTTCAAATATTCAAAAAACCTCCTCTGGTAGAGGAATATCATCACTTAAATACAAAACACTTCGCAGCGACTCTTCGGAAAATGAGCTCGCTATTCAAATAGAAATTGCTGGAGCAACCTTTAATTCCAATGAAAATGTCTGGGATTCTTAGCTATATAAGGTAAAAACCAAATGTCACCTGTTCAAAATATGCATTATGTCAGTGCTGGTCTACGGTTATGAAAGTGGCAACCAACAGAGGCCTAAAATAGCCGTATTCTAAGCTTTCGCGATAGATGACTGCGGTGGATTATGAGAATACCGTATTTATGAAATTAATATTAAATAGCTTTAATTTCTAGCGCTTGATTATAAATACAATGTAGCTAATTATTTAAATCCAAAGTGAATGAAACAAAAAAAAAACGAACATCTCGGCAGCGCCACTGAATTATATAAAATTAAACGAATATTCGACAACAGTTATTGTATGGTTAAAATTGATAAGCAGTTTGTAAATGCGTGATTTGATTGTGTATAATGATGCCCATACTACATAGTCAAACAAGTCATTTTATAGATGTTATTTCACCTCCACACTACACATTTGTTGACTCCTGTACGCGTGCAATTTTTTCATTTATTTTATAAAATAAAAATAATGGAGGAGTATTGAAAAAAACACATCGTTTTTCTTCTAATAATCATTCTGTATTGTAAATATATATCAATTGTCATATAATACAATAGAATCTTTTATTAACACTTTAATTTGTTCATATTTACGCTAAAGTCTATTTGTACACCCAACATTTAATGAGAGCAGTTTCATTCAAATAGATAATTAATATTCCTATTGCATTCTAATACTTAGTTATAAAGACATACAGTGGCTTCAATCATTAAAATATATCATATGAGAATCTATGATACTTCTTTAAAAGAATCGAATTCTGACATACACTTTAAAATATTATTTGTTTTATCGTTTTAAAGAATTTTAAATAACAATTGAATTTAAAATGTCGATAGCTATCATATTAGGCATGCTTTATTTGTATTTGATAATATTGATATCAATTATTTAAATGATTTTTAATTTTCTAAATTCAACATATTCAAAAATATAACCGATCACAATCATTAACAATTAGTAAATATTTACGTTTGAAGTAACTAGTGTGGAAATATTAGTTCGATAGCTATCTTATTAAATTAGCACCGCTGAGTTATGACAAGCTGTAGTGTGTTATATGCTGTCGACAAATTTTTTCAATAAACAATATTAAAATTTAATATATCGACTGTGTAAATGAAAAATGATGTAACTCTCAGTTTTTTTCGATACTCACAATGAATGCAGCTTAATACACATTTGTCAAAAGAATGTAAGCTGAAAATGTCGAATTAGTATCTAAATTTAGGTTTTCAGTTTGAAAAAAGGATGACCTGTCGAATTTGGGACCAGAAAAAAGACTTCCACCACATTAATTTTACTGATTTTTCTTAAATAGTTTGTTAAATTAATGTCAAGTCAAGTAAATAAATTACAAAATTTTGTCTTCGTACACTTAAAGCTTGTATCTATTTCATATTTTGATATTAGCCCAAAATCATCAAATAGACTTTTTGTGCCTTCTGTAAAATTTGCTTTGCGTGGGTTACGTCATGTTCCTTTTCCACAGTCGATATGTTTTAAAATAAATTAAAATTACTTTTTTAATGATGCTGTTAAGGGTAATATACATTTTTATTACTAAATATGTATAAATAAAAGAAAACTATAATAATTTGATGTTTGTACGAATAAATTCGTAAGTTGGAGATGATAGTATTCTATAAATTAACTAACATAGTTTTAGAGAAGACTTTACTACATTTTTGTGAAAAACTTATTTAAATTCATAATACCACTGGTAAGTGCCTAAATCTATATTTAAAGTTTACTCAGATAAAAGCCACTAATATAGTTAGGTTATTTATATTTCAATTCATCATCGTACATACTAATTGAAGGCAACGGTTAAATAAATAGCAATAATGCACTTAAATAATATTTAGATAGACATTATTCACTTTACTCTAATAATATTAACTTTAAAATTTTCAGTGTTTGAGAAGGGATTGTTGTATTGAGAAGTATATATCGTTAAGGAAAATACAAATTACTTATAAACAGTTAATATTTATGAACAACATCATATCGTACGTGGCAAATTCTTTCACTTTATGAGTAAATGACTATTCATATTTAATTATACTATTTGTTATTCTATTGGAATTGTTTCTTTTTCATAACAATGAATTTGTGTATCATACATATTTCTATTATTTATATGTATTTTAAATAATATATATTTATTTTAATGTATCAATAACATTCATATACTGGAGTAACCATGTGATTTTATATTTGATTTTATTGCTAATATATAGTTATTTACAATATTCAAGCCTTAATTTTGACTTTTTTTTTTACATATTTTCATTATATATTGGCTCTTGATAAGCTTAGAGTATGTTTGTAAAGTATTTTATTGACATTAGCAAACCAGCTTTCGAATTCCTCCACTAAATAAAAAACCTGAAAGTTCATTTCAAATTATATCATCGGGTCCAAAACCTAAAAAAAAATGTTATAAATATGACCAAACTGATTAAAATGGTTTCAAACTCACAGATATATTTAATAAATTTTAAATATTCATTCTTAGGCAACGAATTGTTCGCTGCACTTGGGCATGTCAAGAAATTCACAGAACTATCAAAAATTATAAGTTATAACTATTTGTTCTAAATATTTATTGACGTCATTATTTTGATACGACGAAATAAGCCATTATATTGTTTAATTTATGTTTTGGATGATTTTATTTTACTTAATATTACTCGTATATCTGGATATAAATTCAATCATTATAAGCAATCACCATTTAAATAAAAAGTTTATTTAATATTCCATCAATAAGGATAATAGAAAAGTATCATACGGTGCTAACAGAAATCTAGCCATTGCTTACGATATGAAGACTATCTACGTTTTTATGGAAATTACTTAACAGATATGTGTAAGTACGAATGTATTTCAATAAAAATATGATGATTATTAAAAACAAACTTTTAATGTGAATCTAAAGATGTGTAAGGTTTTTTAAAACCATTCTGTTAAAGTAGGGCTTCCCAAATTTTTTCATATCACGGCCCCCTACATTAGAAAAAAATAATTTGCGGCTCACGAAAAATAAATTATTATATATATCAATATATATGTCTCCCTGATAGCGTAGATATTGTGCCTAGCAATCCGAGGAATGCTGGTTTGATTCGCACATCTGCCGAATTAAAAAAAAAACAAAATACAGGACATGGTGCCCACTGGGTTGAAGAATTGTCTGACAAAAAATTCTCGTGAAAAATTATCTGTCAAGATGGGAAGACGACATTACATAGATTTATATACTCGACTTTCGGGGTGGATATCTTCACGCTGTTTAGTTCGATATGGACTACTTTAGGAGCGAATATGGTATAAAATAAAAATACATGTACACAAATAACAAGTTTCCTTATTTTGAATACAGTGAGCAAAAAAAAACCGAGAAATTCCATACATCATTTAGCGAGCTCAATTCAGTAAGCAAAAAAAACGAGAAATTCCTAATAATTAACTATCTATGAGTTACATTCGGCGAGCAAAAAAAATATAAAAAACATTCGCGGTCGTCCATAAAAAATCTGTGGCCTTCAAGTGACGAGTTTTATGATAATGTATCTTGTGTTATTAAATTTCAGGTTTCCAGCTATCATTATTTCTTAATCCACTGATTAAGATTACCTGTTTTTTTAAAAGCGAAGTTATTCATTTTTTTAAATTTACACTAATACTTTTTATCGGCTTAATTTTATAATATCTTGTCGTGCTAACAGAGCTTTTAAAAATAGAGAACTTTTAAAATAAGGTATTTATTCCCATTGGGTTGAGTAATTGTTTGACAAACAATTCTTGTAAAAAATAATCTATCAAGTTGTCTTCACATTGCGAAGATTCATATACTCCTCTTTCGGAGTGGATACATTCACAATGAGGAGATCCATGTGCTCCACGTTGAGAGCGAACATGGTATATTAAAAAAAAAAAAATTTAATGTCAACGCAATAAACTTTGTTTACCAATTAACAGCATATTTTCCGATAGTTACAATAAAATAATATTGATGGAACAAAACATTTTTTTTTATGTTTGGAAATAATAATTCTGATTTTATTCTTTGAACTTCTTGATCTGCCTTAGAATGAATTGCCTTTAGTTTCAATAAAAATCATTCAAGAACTTCTTATTATTAATTCTTACGCATTTGTATCACATTTTCAAGTGTAAATATTAATAAAATTACAAATTTAAGCTTAGATTATTCAAATGTAGTTGGTACAATAGCACTGTATAAGATAGAAGTACATACAATATAAGTATTTAGGCAAATTATACTACATTATAATGTTAATCTAATTTTCAAACATAGGGTATAAATGATTCGAACTTAAAATTTAAGAATTAGAAAATCTTGAACATAAATTTGGTATATAATTTGTATTAATTGTATCAATCACTTAGCAAAATCAATAATATCGATTCTGTTCACGCAAAAAGCATTAACCGTTAGTGATTTATTTTTATAATCATGATTTACACAACAAAATACACGTTCTGTCAAAAAAAATTAAGCAGAAAATGTCGAATTATTATCTGAATTCACTTGACTTAAAATAAATCCTACAAAATTTGCATGCAAGAAAGAGGAATCATACCTCGTTCATGGCATTCTTGTTCTGTGAGGGTTATTGCTTTTTGCCTAAGCAGGGTCGATATAATATATAGAGATATATATATATATTCAAAATATCAGATGCTTAAATCTTACTGATTATAAAGAAGGATATTGGATAGTAAAAAATTGCACATTTTTTATTGTATAATTCGAAGATAGTCATTAAATATTATATATTTTTGAAAATAAGTTAAAATTTGTGAAGGAGCAATTAACTTTTTAATCAGTTTTAGCAAGCATCATATATTACTTTTAAAGAGTTCTATAAGTTGTGTTTACATAAATATAATCAATTTTCATGTTTCAATGATGGTATGCTGTGTATAATAGTTTGGTTTCTATTGGTAATTCCTTTGCAATATTATTCTAGTATAAAATGTTCACTTTGAAAATAAAAGGTAAAACAAATAAATATATTTACATTATGTATAATGCAGAAATAATTTTAATATTAAAAAATAAAAAAGTTTGGAAAATAATTTATTTACTAGGAGATTTGAGATTATCTTTGTAAAGGCCCAATCGAAGACCCAATTCCTTTGGCTGCCTTGTGGATCCTCTCGCTGGGAAAGGACTGTATGCTTTATCGGGGCTCTTTAATGGTTTAGTTTTATCCTGGCTTGGCGTAGGACTAGTCGGTGTCTTCAATGAGCTGATGCTAGGAGAGTTTAGGTCTGGAATAGATCCTTGAGTGACAGACAAATCTTCCGAAGTTAGCTTGAAGCGATCCAACTCCAGAGAAAGATCCCGCTGTGAGATGCCTGTAGAATCTTTACCCAGAGAATAGGTCGTCATCTGAAAAAATGTGCTCAATCTATTTTCTGTGCCAGTAAAAAATCTACTTTAAAAAAATGTTTCTCAAAAGTAAATATGATACAACGGTGAACCTCTTTGAACATTCATTAATGTATTCACTAATGTTGTGTAGACTGTAGATTAATAGGTCCAATAATCTTAAAAAATAAATAAATGCCATGTTTTTGTCCTGTATATATTATTGGTGTTTGTATCCAGCGTATGTAAATAATAAGCGAAATACTAATCCTGTAAATATTTTAAAGATAATTGTGTGCTGCAAATATTTATATGTTATGTGTATTATACGTAAAATTTAGACAGTAATAGTCTCTTCAGTTTGTAAATTTGTTATATTGACTAGATGTATTAATATTTAGCTCAGTAGTAAAAATTGTATCTCACTTTGTAAATATTAAATTATAAGAGACTGGTGATCTTTGCACCAAATTTCAAAATGAGATTCTTAGTTGTTAATCGTTTTCAACCTTTCTATTACCGAAGCTATCTTACCTTTGGACTTATTGGAGTTGAAACTTGATCTAGTGATGTCAATTGACATAGAGTATCACTGGAGTTGAATGTTCCAGGCTTTGAAGATTGCTGGTCCTCTACGGACGGATCAAATGAGAAACTCATGGAAGATGACACGATACATATGTCACTCGATTGACTGGTCTCAAATTTGAACCCTTCAGGTCTCGGTATGTTCTCCATCGGAGAACATTCTGTTACTCTAGAAAAGGTATCGGTGACTCTTGAAAGTGGTGAGTCGTTAAATTTTCTTAGATTTTTGAATGCGCTGTCTAAGCCTATTGAATTTTCACTGGACTTGTATGTAAATTTATAAGGTGATGTGACGTTGTAAGAATCACTAATGCTGTTATTGTTTTCAGGTTTCCAGGACTCTGTGTATTCGTGAGCTATATATTCTGATGCATCAACAATAGGTTCACTTACTGCTGTTAAAGTTGATCCTTTTTCTACTTCCGGTGATGTAACAGTAAAGTATTCAACTGGCTTCAAATGGAGGTTTACTTCAATATTCGTATTTTGTATTTCTGGTTTAACATTTTGCTCAATTGCATTTGGTTTATTATTCTCCGTCGGTGTAGTGTTTTTATCAAAATCGTATAACGCACTTTTATTTGTGTCGTGATAATCCGAAATTAGATTTTGAATTAACGGTTTTGGTGGACTTGTAATATCGCTGTAAACTGCAGAAAGTCGTCTTTGATTTACATTGAAGCCTTTGTTTTCCCAACCAAACTTGTCAGTTTTATTTTCTTCGCTACAAAGAGGCTCATCCGGTTTCGGAACTTCAGGAGTGATTTTAGTAAAATAATGCTTAGTCTGTTCCGTCACTCTAGCTTCGTAAATTGGAATTCCTATTTTGAAAGATATTGGACTTACAACATAGTCTTTTTTTGACATATGTCTTGCTCGGAATGAAATATCTTCATTTGAGTTCTCTTTAGACGGGAATTGTGGAGAATAAATAACGCTTCTTACCGGCTTAGTTTCTAAATCTAAAGACAGTTCTTTCGCTGGTTTAGATGCACTTTTTTGATTCTGCGAGAGTAAGTGATCATCCAAACTGGAAGATCTTGGAGAAAAAAGACATTTGTGAGTCTTCTTCGTAAGAATTTTAAATAGTTTATCATCATTTTCTTCGTGCTTTGATTCTTCTTCTGAAATTTCACATATCTGCTCTTGAAAAGAGTCTCTAATGGTAGACTTGTTGACTTGATTGACTAATATTCTATGAAGTATTTTGGAATTTTCTTGAATAATTTTTAACGCTCTTTCACTGTTTCGCCTTCCAGATTGTGATCGGATGGCGTCAATTTCATCATCTAATATTGAAAATGATCGTCTGTGTTCTTGAGGAATGTCTTCACTTTTCGTTTTTTCTAGTAAACTTAATCTGGCATGATCATTTACTGTATCAAATTGCATGTCATATCCAAGATCGATTTCTATTGGAGATTTTAAGACATTCATAGGAGATGTAGATGGTTGAGGACTACTTAACTGTAATACTTTGCTTGTTTTATTAAACGAAACTATTGGCGATAATATTTTAGGTGTAATAAAGCCCAATTTTCTATCAGCATCCTCAGTTGTATGATCGTATTCAGTATATTTATATTCATAAGGTATTTCGGGACTAATTATTGTATTTGGTCTAATTTGAGTACAAACAGATAATTCATCAAAATCTACATGCGGATTGTTGTAACTTATATCGATATGATCAGTATGCTTTTCACATGTGGTTTGAACTTTATCTATGGACTCATAAGTGAATTCTATTTTTTGTGACACTAAAGGTGATGCCTTTTTTCTAGTTCTGCTTATAAACCGGTCGTCTTCTTCATCAGAACTAGCGTAGTATGATCCAGACTTTCTTGCTCCGAAAAATTCGGGACTATGTTCAAAATACTTATCGATTTTTAATATTAGCGGCTTTTCATCTTCACTGATTTCATTAATAGCATCAGAATCTACTCTGCAAGGGCTTTTATAACTTAAAAATGATGACTTTTCTTCTACCGGTGGCTGAACTGTTTTCATGATTGGACTTATAGAGCTAATAGAGCTACTTATAGATCTATCACAGCTAGTGGAACGGTAATCAACAAATGCCAGAGATTTGAGACTAGCATCATCATGAGTTTCTGGATTTTTTAATTCAAAATTAGTACTATTCTCATCCAAATCTGTTTGTTCTTCTTCTCTGTCTGTTTCATCAATTGATGAGGCAGTAGCGTTTTTTATAGTATCAAAAACGTCTATGTGCAATGGTTCGACGGCTTCCCAAGGTATTTCTTGCTTTAACATGAAGTCGGCTTTCCTAAATTCATCTAAATAATTTCTCAGCGGTTCTCCTCGATTAGAGTCTACAAACTCTTCAAACTGCCTTTCTGAAACGTCTTCAATAGGCACGTCACTCTCGCTCTCATTTGTTTCTTGATCAATTACTTCAATAATATCGGATTCGGCTTCCTCAGTCTTTTTTTCGTCAGGTAATACGCAAACCAGTCCTCTATCGTTATCAATATCATTCGTTCTGTCTAGTAGGTCTTCGAACTCTTGAATGTAGCTTCCAAACTCTGCAGCCGTTGTTTCATTATTTTGATTGCCACCAATTTCATTGTTTATGTCATCACTTTGCATAGTTTCTCTATCATCACTCATATCCGTTTTGGACATGTCATCGATTAAACATACTACGTTATCACTTACACTGGCTGGCTCTGAATCAAAATCACTCATTCTGTTCGGTTCATCACATAAACTTGTGGAAGTGCTTGATTCTGAGCACTCACTGTATGAAGATGATTCACTTTTGCCCCTGCTTCGCATTGAAGATTGAATAATTTCATTAATTTCACTTTCAGAAACTTCTTTGCCTTCTTCTTCTTGTTCTTGTTCTTGTTCTTGCTCTAGTTCTTCAGCTTCTTCTCCATCTTCACTTTGACTTTCAGGTTGAGGAACATCTTTCCATTTAATTGAGTCTCTTCTGCTGATAGATTTTCTATGATTTTCATCTTTCCAGTGAAGTGTTTCATTTTTAGAAGGGGTCGGAGTTTTATTTACAATCTTCGGTGGCTTTGAAGCTCTTAATGGTGGTATTGAGCCTTGAGGAGGCCCCAATCGCCGTCCTCTAGAACTGACGATTGCACTTTTTCCAAGAAGTAAATGATTTACTGACATCGGTCCGGACCCACTTGTACTACCTGAAAACGGAATACTGAATTTGAAAATATGCTATGTTTTGACTTCTTACTTTTTCATTATTTTTCTCTCATATACGGACATAAGTATATATGCAGAAAATTTCCATGTCACTTTCAATTTTTTTTAATTCATTGAAAAAAATGATTAGGAATAATTCTTTTATGTACAAATAAACTCCAACCGATAAAAAATAATAATTCAATGAAATAAATATTTGCAATCCAATATTAATTTGATCAAATATCTAAAAATTAGCAAATGGCTATTTGAATTTTTTCTGCATATATGTACGTAAATAATATGTAAAAATAATAGAACCACTATTACAAATAGATTTAGAAATGATAAATTTATTCTTTACTAAAACATGTTATTTTAATGAGTTTCACTTTAAAATACAGCAATTGAGAAATTATCTGCCATTAAAAACAAATAAACTCCATCAGACCAACTGAAAGATATTTATATGAGTAAGTGTGTAGAGATATAATTATCATATAAAAGATTGAAAGAGGTATATAAAAAAATGTATGTTTTGGCTATATTTCCATGCATCATAAAAAGCTACACCTCGCTCTTTTACGTATAACCTTGTGACCTGTAATCCTGACCGAAGGGTAAAATATGGATCATAGATTCCCAAAGTGGGCGATGGAGCCTTCTAATGGGGCGATAGTGGTTTCAAAAACTAGTTGGTAAGTTTTACAAGTTTTTGAAAAAAAAGCTCTTGTGATTTACCATGAGGCTGCCGTGCGCAAGCAGCTGCTAAAATTATATGAGCTTGTCTTTGTCTTTCCCTAAGTCGTGCGTATTGTAGCTTTAGCGCTGAAATATCGAGAGCCAGTCTTTCTCTATCTGGATGTCCAAATACTCCTGCGGCGACTAAGGCTCCTCTTCCACGTCCACCAGCCTGCAACCATAAAAGAAGACATGAAACATTATCATAATCAGTTGGTATTTGTTGATGAAATTATTGGATAAGGGCGTCAAAGCATCTAACATCGACTTCATAATGTGAGTTTTATTAAGTAAATAGAAATTATTAAGGATCAATTTTTCAAAATACTTATACAATATTGAGTATCATTCATTTGACATATTGTTGCCAATATTGCAGGAACACGTAACTCAATTTTTCGGCTTAAGTCACTTTGTAAAGTATAGTTTTATTTTTTGCAATATCTTGTGTAATTGCAGTATTTTTACATTAACACAGAATTTGTACACGTTTTATAAACATAAGTGCTTATACAAAAATATGCCAAATATTCGGGAAATTGAACCAAATAATACTTAACAAAGTGATTTAAATCAACAAATCGAGTTACGTAAATATGACGATATGTGAATAGCAAAACAATATCTCGTATACCACACCAAAAAAAATATGAAAAAACTCTCTATAGTAAATACCATTAAATATTTTTTTCAGTTAATTTCAACATTAAAAAAATAATAGTTAATTTAGTAGTAACATAGTAAAATGTGTGACAATAGTGATGGAACAGAAGTTTATCAATGTCTGTAAAATATATGCCGTGTGAGATACGAGGTATTGTTTTGTCACGAGCATTATACTAACTTATGCTCAGATTTTTCTGCACTTTTTTCTCGCGTCATCACATATTGATCATATAAAATCATCGTCATATTCTGACTCTTGTCAAGTTTGGGACTAATGTAAATTAATCTTATATGAAAATAAATGAATTAAGTAATTACATGTAAACCAAATGCGGTCGTCACAGCCAATTTATCGCCTTCATCACTAGAATCAGTTTCATCTTCTGAATAAAATAATCGCAGTCCTTTCTTCGCTGCTGACTGGACCTAGAAACAAACCACGTGTATGAATAAAAATAAACACTATTATTATTATTATTTTTCACTTTATGCACTTTAACCCTTTGGGGAGTATGGACGTGGATGTATGTCCGTGCACCCTGTCGCTTTATTTCACAGTCACTCTTTTATTTTTTAATACAATGTTATTATTTCTTTTAATATAAATACTATGTAGATTGACCAATCATATGTAGTCATTACAATTATATCATATATTTATACAAAAAATACGTAAATACTAGAAAAAAAATCAGAAGAAAATGTTAACTTTAGCATTGAAAAATTCCCTTATATTCTTTCTATAATTATTATAGTTTTTAAAGAAACGAAAGATTATTTATATTGCTGGTCAAATAACCGTATTTCATGATATCACATGTATCAGTATCACATGAATCAGTCCTATGGGTTCAAATGTGATCTCAAGTACTCATTTGATTTTGAAATAGGAGGGGCCACATGTGGTAATATTATACGCATTCTTTTCAATTTGGAATAATTTTTCCGCTTATTGCGTTCGTTATTTGGAAATAAAAGAGCATTATTTACGAATCAGCATTTCCGATTTGATTGATTTTATGATATTAGTTGAATTGATAGAAGCGAAGGATTGTAGTGTTTGGTATTTACTCAAATAAAATACAGCTCAATAGCAAGTCTAAGTCTCAACTAACAATATGATGACAGGTGTTTAATATTTTAAATTACCGTATGCGCCCAAGGTGTGATGTTATATCTGTGCTTATCTCTAAGTCTTGGTAATTCAGGTACAGGGCCAAGCTTTGTCGCTCTGGCAACAAGTTCTTCGGCTTGGGCCGGAGGAGCCTCCAAGGTTTCTCGCGCCAGCTCACCCATCACCGAGTAGAATTCATCCGCAGAGTCTACCGCTAGTATACGACTGAAATTAAACACAATCTAATCAAATAACCTAGATAATCAGATTTATTCACATTTTATAAAATAATTTCATATAGTTTAATGAACGAATTGTGATCAATGGGCGGCGACTCGTAACTCTAGAATTGTTTAGAATATATCCACGATAATTATATAATGTTATTGTTTTATCACAGTATTCAAATGATAATTTCATTGGTCTATTATATTTGAATCTTTGTAGAAGACAAAACCTGTTTCGTCTATAAAAATGTTTTATAGACGAAACAGTATTTATAAGTATACTGTGTGAAAAATTGCGTTGCGTGTAGTAAATATATTATTTATAGTCAATAATTATGGTTATTTTTCAAAAATATTTATAATTTCGAAGGTATGCACAGTCAAAATAATTACAAATGTTATACAACAAATAATATATATTTGATAATCGTACAAACAAATGATAATGCGTATTTCATACATTAAATTTAATTTACACATTCGGATACATGATTACAATATGTATTATTGATTATGTTCTGATTGAAATCAAAGGTTATCCTTGATTGAAATTGAAAAAAGTATATTTCAACTAAGGGCCGTTCGGTAGATTTTCTCATTATAATGCACGCCTTCGAAATGCCGCCCTTAAAATATTATTTCTTTAAAATAATCTCCAATTGTGATAAAAAAAAAACACTGTTTTTATTTTTTAAATTTAAAACTTTAAATATAATGATATCAAGTATAAAAATCTACTCAATGTTGACCCTTCTAATTGTAATTTATTTTAGCTTACAGAACTTCTTAAGGAGTATTTTATTGAACCAATATAAAAAAGCGTTGCGTACAGATTTTTTATTATCGAATAGTAAAAATTATACTTTGATTTCGATGCTTATGCCGCCCACTTACAGTGCCGCCTAAAGCAGGCGCCTCTCTGTATCATGACATTGTCCGGCCCTGTATTGAATGTGGGGTATGTAATTACATTAAATACTCGTGTGTTTTTGACGTCAATGTCTCAACAACTAGTACAACAATGAAATACAATTGTTATTGAGTCTATAATATGGCTCTTTTGTTATTGTTGATTGAGAGTGGGAAAATAGATTATATTTTATTTTACTATTATGTTATAATACAATGTTGGATTGGTTGTTGAAAGTTTATTTTTTTTTACATCCACGTGTACTTCAACTGTGTGATTTAAAAAAATAGACAAATAGCAGTACTATGATCTAGATCAGGTGTACCCGACCTTGTAGCTTTCTCGAGCTACATTGGACGAAGGCGAATTGGTTTGTAGCGCACATAAAATACACCAAGGATAACGATAGCTAACGAATAAAATAAAAATTCAAGTTAACATAAATCAAGTGATTAAAATTCTACTATTGGTGGTATAAACGGGATTTACATACATGACGTATTTTCGTCAATATTTAGTTCGTAGCAACAACAATATTTTCATATTATATTAATTCTAGTTATTCACCTTGTAGTCAAAATTATGATTTAAATTTTGTTTTCAAATAAATGAACATGCTTGTCAAAATTTACCATACATGAATATAATTTTATTGGACGTCGTTTTAATAATAATTCCACTTTAGTATCATCACTCTTATTTCACTCGAACATTATTTTATCGCCGACACACATCTCTAATCTCTGGTTTAACGGCTTAATCCATCAACAAAATCAGTATATATGAAAAGATTTTAGCGAAGCTTTTTCAAAGCCACTAAAAGCTTTGGATTCTTAGTATTATATCATATGTATGGAATCAGATAAATACACTCATAAAAAATCCTTGTCATTAGTTACTTATATACAGTGCTATAGTCCTAAATAAAAATGGGCCAGGGCCATGCCAAATTATAGCCCCCCCTTCCCCTCCTTTAGATATTAAAGAAAAAAAAAATTCGATGTTGACAGATTGAATATTTATATAAATTCTTTACAAGAAAAAAGTCAATAAATATTCTTACTTGTTAAAATTAGATTTTTTTTCATAAAAATTCTATACCGTATATTTGCTACGTGCGTGTGTGTGTAACAATAACTGATCGATATGTTCTTAAATTCTAAATTATTTAAAACCGCTATACTTTCATATGTGAGATCACTGTACATACGTATGTTATATGTTTGCTCAATGCCCACTTATAATATAGCCTGAAGATGCCGAAAAAAGCGAAACCCGGGTCGCTAACAGTGATCTCACATATGGAAGTTTACCAGTT
>JAGVSQ010006270.1:0-16591 GCA_022683975.1 Rhyacophila evoluta
TAGTAAGAGTATTTAACTACAGTTGGCTGTCAAAATATTTAAAATATGAGGCACGACACCTTCCGAGTCTGGCAGATAACTGCTAGAGTACACAATAACGTAATATTACGGTTCCCGCAGGCCAAGTATTAAAATACTGGCCCAACATGTTACCTTGCCAATGAGTTAAGGAAATCTTAAAAGCACCCTTCCAAGTTTTCCTCTATAAATTTGAATGATAATACCTGACTACCAGGGCCGAGCCATGCTAGGGTGCAAATTGTGCTCCAGGCGCTTAAATATGATAGGCGCCTTTTTGCAAGAAAAATGAAAGAAATTCGCCAATACTATTTTTAGCGTGCTATGATATTTACACAATTAAAACAAGTATAATATAAAACACTTAAAAAAGTAATAGAACTACCTATTCAAGTTTTTACGTGTTATAATTCGATATAATTTATTTTTACAAAAAATAATAATTGTTTCAGGAAAAGTTATGGGGGGGGGGGGTGTACATCACGCCTCTTACCCACGGTGCGGCACTGCTGATGGCCTTCCAATATGCTGAGAAATAATTTCAACGATGAATTCTAATGAGTGGGAATGTGAAAGAGAAGAATTATATCTATATCAATCAGGTACAAGTATATAACTTCACAATAGTCAATCTTTCAGAAAAATGATTTATAAACTTTGATATTTTTACAATAAATCGGTTTATTAAAGTATAAAAATAAATTCAGTGATTTAGTTAGGAACATAATTTACATATATATTTTGATTTATATTTTACCACGTCAGCTATATATATCAGAAGCATGTGGATCTCAACACTATGAAGATAACCACTCCAGAAATGGAGTATATGGATCTTTACTTTGGCCTTGACTTTGACATTGCCAGGCTTACTTCAGGATAATTGACTGTTAGACAGTTACCCGACTATATGGGTATACACTTCCGCATATTTAGATATTTTTTTTAATTTAGCAACTATGGAATTTGAACCCGGAATCTTCGGCCTCGAAGCGCGCTTGCTAATCTCTCAACCGTTGTGGAGGTGTTTTTTTTTTTTAATTTTTATATGATGTCACTAAACTCGTATGCCATATTGAGAATACCTTAGACTTGTACTATATAATGCTATACATATGAAAAATTAAATTTAATTTAGGCAGTGGTCGTCTGTTAAGAAAGTTCCGAAAATCATATAATATTTCATAGTATCTCTGCTTGTTCTTCATTGTAGCAAACATTATAGAACGGATTTGATCACCAAAGCAATATTTAATGATGTACAGGGGTGCCCCAATATTATTTATTGGTATAAATGGGAAAATTTAGTGGAAAAATAACGAAATAAAAGCAAAGTTATTGCAGCATTAAAGGAATTTTAAGTGCACAGGGTCGAATGTTTGGGAAACAACTAAAATGTAATTCAGAAACACAATGGCGTACTTTACTTTTTATTAAAAATAGTTTTACTAAACAGATTAGTAGTAACATAAATTCTTTAAAAGGCACACTCATATAACATCCAAAACGAAAACTTATACATTAGTTAATTAGTGTTTTAGAAATAATATTGGTATGCATTAATAAGTAGTAAAATAATTCACAACACTGAGAATATTTTAATCAGCAAGACTTTCATCCAACAGTGGATTGACGTAATAATAAAACATATTTTCGTGATGGAAATATAGATTGAATAAAATGTAATATGTTGAGAAACAAATCTAGACATCACGCTTCTTAGAGATGAAAATAGTTTGTTTTAAGCCGCCCCCATTCAAAATAAGTAGCAAATAGTTTTCTACGGTGTAAATACACATTTTTACATATCATTCTTACGAAGATAAGTTGTCAATCAATTGATAAACGTTAGAAGTGAATCTGCGACCTCTGTTGATGAAAAAACCACGATTACCAACATGACTAACACATATAATTATATAAAATATATTTATTTTATAGAACATCACTGGAACAAGTTACCCTTCAAGATATATTCATCGGATCGGTAAAGTAAAATGATACAGATTTAAAATACAATAAAATCTTGGTTTTTTTCTCCCCACGTATTTTCAGCAAGTGTTTTAAGATGGGCAAGGGGTTTTCCCTTTAAAAATTGCAAAGGGAAACCTACGTATGAACACATTAGACGTTCTTTATGGAGTTTATGATCCATTACACAAAGTATATTTTATTCTAGTACCATTTTAGATATACTTTAAAAGATATATCACTAAAACGAATACCATTTGTGAGTTTCCTTGCAGTTAAACGTTAACGTTACTTATTATTTCTGTTGTTTTTAGAACTCAATTGAATGTTACTATAATACAAAACGAATAATTATATTCTTTCAATCGATACAGGTATTATTTCACGTTCGATTTTTTTCAATTTCCCATCGATAAATAATGATGCGATTGTTTTAAACTCTTTTTTATTTAATATAACAGCCTTCAAAGTTTGTAAGGAAGTACAATAGTAATATGAATACTATCCGTAGCTTTTCAAGAAAGCAATGCTTAGCTAAGGAGATGGACGTATTTAGCAACATTTGTTTCGATGTACATATACATGATCTATTTCTATTATGCTATCGTATTATGCCATTCTGGAAAACATTGGTCTGTGGTCTTGATAACTACACTATCACTACCACAGGAATCAAAAACATCAACTGTTTTTATTCCAAAATGTAGACTAAACCTGCCAATAGAAATACCAAAGCAGAGAGTACTAGTTGTATTTAATGATATTACCTCGGTTATTGATATATTTCACCTAGAGTGGCGTAATTAACCAATTTAACCCCAGACCATTTGACGTTCCACTTCTTTAACAGTCAAGGTGGTTTTGCCTTGAAGCTCTGTCAAATTGTTCTTATAGAATCTTCTACTTGCCTATGTAGCGATTTGCAAAATACCAATCACATCATCTTGGAGTATTCCCACATGTTGGTTGAAAGGAAAAAGCTTCTCGAGTTGGTTCGACGATTTGTCGGACCGGTCAATCATAGCAACCTTGTTTCTACAAAGAATAATTTTTTACCTTTTAAAAAATCTTACGGTGACCAAGAGGGTCTCTTCTCAGCAAAATTAACTAGAAATTAACAGAGCATAATTTGATATGATAGAATTCACCCACACTCTAACGCAAACCATGCTCCTGGGAAGCTGCTCCCAGGACACCTCCAGCACTCTAAAGAGCGTCTCACATTCGTGGCACTATGGTATACGCCCCCATAAGGTATGTGAATACGTGGCGAGTGGTGGAGGGAAAGCAGTAAAATAATTTATATGGAGTTTATATTTTATATATATTTTATAAATGATCTAACTCTTACGATAAGCCTTTTTTTTATTTACAAATTCTTTTTACTCTTTTTTCATATTTAGATTTTCCTTTTTTTCACAGCTCATTTCATGACGACATCAATCACACACATTTCCATCTTTACACAAACGTTCTATTTTTCATGTTTAATAATTTATAAATGCGTGCTCGAGTGTGGAAGCCCATTATTGTCTTTCACACATTATGTATTTTTTCATAATGATTCCATTACTTTTCTTTTGGATTATTTGCTATAGATACACATTATAGGAAATTATACATGTTTTACGTCGATTATTTATTAACGTATACAATAAATTGATTAAATTTATAAGATATACTATGGGAAAATGTTATTGGTTTCTAAACATAATACACTATAATATATTTCTTTCGATACCCTTGATATGTATACCGTTCGATGTCATAAATATAATAAAATACATTATTTTTTATTAGTATATTTACGAGTATATTTGCTTGTATAAGAGCTAAAAAATCGAACCCTTTTGAAAGCAAACGTCCAAATTCTTATTCAATACAGCAAATCAAATCCACAATATTGGATCATTTAAGTATATTGCACCATTTCCTTAACCCAGACACTTTATTTTTATGATGCAATAATACGAAACCTATGGAATATGAAATCATCGATTTTTTTGATGAAAATATTAGGGCTATGATATGACGCACATACAAAGATCTTTCGTTTTAGTTTCATTTTAAATATGGAACATGTATTTAATTATTCTTATACTTTTATTATTATTACAGCTTATTTGTATTTATTCTAATTTTGAATTCATTTTTGAGAATTGAGAATTTAATTCAACAATTATATTTGAAAATATCATTAACGTACATATTGTTAATAATAAATGACACACAATTATAACGGAACGTTTTAAGTTGTCATTTAATTACTTTCAACTGTGTATAAAAAGCTTCATAGGCAACGTTAAAAAACTTTGATGTTATTATAATAACAACATAAATTGTGTAAAGAATTCTAAGCACATTATTGATCTTCTGTAACTCCTGTAACAATATGTCTTATGAGTTATGAAAGGTGACTACGTTTTTTTCACTAACTATCTCTCGGTTTGGGAATGTAATCTATAATTACTAACAATGTTACATTTTATATAAGTATTAGTATTAAATAATATATTTTTATATTAAAAAGAAATTATCATTGCTTATATTTTGATTCAGAAACTTCGGAACCTTCGGAAAAAGGCATAGATTTTTTTATCTCTCTTTACATTCATTGTTCACTCTTTCTTTTTCAACGACAAAAGACTGCGCCTAAGTTTACACTTTTAAAACTAGTCAGTTGTATGCGTTCGACTATTTGCTTAGTCATTCGTTGCTTCTAATTGTGATGACAGTCAGCTAGTTCAAACTAGTACAAATAATAATTATAATCAAGTACCTTATATAATCAAAATAACTTATGATTTAATCTGTTTTAAATTTCATTTTAAATTTAAAAATTACAAATATGTCAAATAAATACATTATCAATAGAAACTGTTCAATGGCTTTATACAAACTGACCACTTTAAATAGTGAGGCCGAAATACTGCTGAATATAATATAAAAGAATTTGTATTATATAATACTTTCATAAAGCATCTAAAACTACCAAAAAATTCTAAAATTCCATATTCCTGATTTCGAGCATCCCTCCTTATATATTATATTGTCACATGAATCATACGAATTTCGAAGCGGTCACCCTTGATTCAAATCGCCTATCAGATTATGAAGTTATAAAATAAATACAATTAGAGATACTCAACATTTTATTAAATAAAACACCATTATTCAAACGACTCAAATAATCTAAAACAAAATTATTAATACTGTGTCTTATTTTTTATATATTTTTACCATGCCAGCTCCGTAAGTGGAGCATATGAATCTAATTAGCGTGAAAATGTCCGTACCAAAAGTAGAGTATAATAGAACTCTGCAATGTGAAGACATTTCTGATTATTTTTCACGACAATATGTTACCAGAAAATTATTCAACCGATCTGTAAAATCTCCTGATTTTTCATAAGCCATCAGATATGGGATACTGACCTATCAGCTATCAGTAAGATTTTAAAGGATTATAATCTTGTTAATAACTGATATTGACGTGGTATTGGAATATTTTTTTAATTCAATGTCTGTTTAGTTAGTAGAGCTACTCAGTTGATTTTTTAAACTATCTGCACTTCAAATATGAAGCACATTGATCTCTACAATGTGACAACTTACAGATTGTTATTAGCAGGCATTTGATTATTAGCCAATCGGTCCGATTTGTTGGGCAGGTAGTCCTGCATAATTTTAGTATATGCATCTATAATACATGCATACATTTGCAACATTCGCTAGCGAAAAATTGAAATCAATGCTTTATAACCACCTTCTCACCCTCCTATATCCGCTTATATATTCCGCAGTCAACTTCAGAATATCTCCAAGCGCTCGGGGTCTATACCACCCACTTTGAGAATCACTGGTTTACATCGAAAAACTCAAATTAATTATTGCGGGGGATTTTTATTTATATATTCAAATATGGCAAGTTTGAGAAACACCTAAATAAAAATATTCTCTTTCTATGTCCAATCCTTAAGTGGAGCATATGGTTATTATAATTATGGTGTTCCCAAGATTCTTCGTCGTTAATCAGTACTTTCGTATTCTCCCAAATCACCCCAACGTCTCGTAGCTCTTACAAATATAATACATTTAGCGTTCTTCCATGATATCTTATTTTGGTTGGTTTGAAGGATATGTATATCAAATGGATACTATCTCGAGGCATCTGCAACATGCGGTCAGGTCAATAATTAATAAAATAAAATTTAATTAAATCATAATATAATGATGTGCCGTTAGTCTTTTTTTAATAACAGCCCTGTAACAGATGATTTAATTATACAAAAGGCGCGTGTTCTGTCATATGAATAAACACAAATGAAAAAATAAAACAGATGCTGATTATTAAAATCGCAACCCCGATTTCTGTTCAAATTGCTACGTCAAGCGAGTCTCCGCAAAACCAACCGACGGACATAACTCAAAATAAAAGGTTTTGATTTCGCTCCTCCATTTTTTCACGTTCCAATGACATTTCAAAAATTGAATTTGGAACCCCCGCATTTCCGCGGGAATCATTTTTGATTCGCGTTCCAGTGGCGTGGCATTGAACACCATATCATCAACCATTTTCTTATACCCAATATGATCTTATAAATTAAGCTTTTCAAAATAAAGTATTTCTAAAAAAATACTCCTTACAACTATGCTTATTATGATCGAGATAAGAATATTAATTCATTTGTTTTGTATTAAACAAAAGTCAGGCGCTGATTTTGAAAGAAAACAAATGCAAGGCCGTGGATTTTTTAATTTAGCAAAAATTGAAGCTGGGTAGGAAACGCGCTGTATGTGATTAATTTACAGCTATCATTTACATACGGCCTTGAAAAGTGCGATGGAATTCTAGGAATGGGTAAGGTGAGCATAAAAAATGCATGCAAAATTTAAAAACTTCGCTGAATTATACATTTAATTTTGACAATGGTTATTTTTTAATTATAAAGTATGAATGTATGAGACTATCGTTATAAATTTTGTGTATAGTATACTAATTAAGATAGAAATACAAATAATATTTTTATTGGATCCATGAAGCTGGTCAAAAATTTGTGTCTGCCTAATTGAGGGATATATTTCGAAAGTGAACTTATTCCACCATGCCAAAATTGAAAGAAGATTTTGAAAAAAAAAAATTTACAGAAGAACCCCATAACATATAAATCAGTAGAAAAAAATATTTTCAAAAACACTAAAAATAAACATTGAAACCCACGCTATATGGTTATTTTATACAAAAAATACCTGTTCGAAATGTTAGACTTTAAATTAATGCGTATTGGAATAGGTCCACTTTGGAAATACAATCTTCAAATACGAAATTAATTAAGAATAGTAATTTTTAAAATGAAATAGGTACTGCACTGTACTGGCACCCTGTTGGTTACTTCCGGAACGTTCTTTTTTTAAATGGCGCGTGTAAGAACAGAAATTTAATATGACTGTCCTTCCTGAGAAAAAATACCCATCTCATACTTCGTAAATTTACGCAATTTTGACCTTTAGCATAACGTATTTTTAAAAACAAATTTGTAATTCTCTTGTGTATGGCACCCACATTACTTCGATACTATTTAAAATTCATGATGACGATTACATTTTTCCATGTTTTTGTTCTTTTTTTTCGTCTATGTTATTATATCATAGTCTAATAAAACATATTTATTTCACCAGTGATGTGATTGATTATTCATAATGAATAACCATTTTTTTTTCAAAACTACAGTTGGGTTGATGAATTGTATGACAAACAATCCTCGTGAAAAATAATCTGTCAAGACGGTTTCACATTGCGTAGATCCATATATGTACTCCACTTTTCGGAGTGGATATCTTCACACTGTGTAGATCCATATGCTCCACTTTGGGAGCGAACATGGTATAAAAAAAATCAGACGTTTCCAAACTACAAGCTTTCCTGTTCCATATATTATTTATAACTAGTCTACTCATATTTGAGAGAGATAGTACCAAACTGAACTTATTCCACTATGCTAAAATGTAAAGAAGAAGATTTTGAACAAGTTTTTTTTGTATAAAACAAGCATTGAGTTGGTTTACATACTATTATATAGCTATTATACTGGAGCATATGGATTCACATAGAGTGAAGAAATCCACGCTGAAAGTAGAGTATATGGATCTCCGCAATGTGCAGACGTCTTGACAGATTATTTTTCACCAGAATTGTTTGTCAGATAATTGCTCAACCCAATGAGCATTCAGTCCTGCATTTTCAGATTTTTAAAATCCGACCAGATAGGGAATCGTACCCGCATTCCCCAGATCGCTAGGCGCGCACGCTACCAACTACGCTAACCGGGGCGACATTATATAGTATTTAGTTCTACTATATAAAAAAATACTCGTTCAAAATCTTCATCTCTGAATTTTGGCATAGTGAAATAAGTCACTTTGGAACTGCACCCCTCATATGCAGAAAATTTCAAAATTATTAGTTCCAAAAGATTGTAAAATTCATATTGTTTAGTAGTTTACTTTGACAATGTGAAAAACACGAACATTTTTAAAAATGCTCAACTATTCACGATTATTCTCAATCACCCCTTAAAACTTTGAATATTTTATAAGCTTGTCTGAAAAAAGACCGATGGTCAGCTTGGCCGCCACTCTCCCCTATTAAAATACATACACACTCAGTTCTCGACAAGCGTTAGATTACGTACCGCCATTTTGAATGAAAAATCAACAGTTATATTTAAAAATAAACAATATTATACATTTTTACTGTCTGATTAAAAATGTAGTAAATGTTTATTTAATATATATTTAGGCCGACTAAAAAACAAATATATTCTGCTAACAACCGTTTAACATTTCGAATAGCTAAAAACATTTGACAATGATTTCAAACAAAAAATTAACCATAGTGTAACAACAAAAGCACAAAAAAAAGTTGACGATAATGTTTGTCATACAATCACTCAATTATCATCTGTAATATGTATATAGGATTTGAAGACGAGCGCACGCATGTTTAGCAATTCCCTCACTGGGGCAACCGATACACATATTATTATATAATACTTTGTATTTTTAAAAGGCATATACTTTTTTGTAATTATCAATTGCATATTATCACCGTATCTTCAGTATCGGTGTAAAAATCTTAATGCGAAGAGGAAGCTTCAAATATAAATAACATTATATTTATACAGTCAGTATCACTAAATAATTCCCCGGTAACCGAGAGGTTAGCATAATCTGAACTGAAGATTATAGGTTTTATTCCCACAGCTGCCAAATTTTATAACAATCCAGGTATGAAAAACTGTATGGCCAGTGGGTTGAATTAGCTGACGATCAATTCTCGTGATACAAATATCTGTCAACATGAGGATGACAATGCGAAGATTCATATACTCCATTTCGGGAATGCTCATATTTACATTGTTGATTTTGATATGCTCCATTTCCGAGAGGAAATGTTTTAAATAAAAATAATGACTAAATATTTTTAAGACCCACAATACGCTTTTTAGCCATTTATTTCGATATGTTTTAGCTTAATCAATGACATTGATTGTTTTAATTTAAGTTCTCATTGAAAATTTAGTAGATTGCATATCCGGAGAGTCAAATTCGAACAGATAGGTAAACAAGAGCCTGTATCCTGATGGGTGGGGTCACGAGGTCACGGCGCCAGTTCCACTTCCGGCGGCAGCGTCCTGGGCTCCGATTGGCTAAAACCTTCACCTTTGAACCCTCCCACCGACCTCTTAACTACCTCATAAGTAGAGGCGCCCGTGTCGATGCGCAATCCACGTTGACAAGTTTAGTGCCTGGGAAATTCAATAAATTTGAACAGCTCATTGTAAACAACCAAATATAAATTTATTCTATCGATTTAAATCTTACTTGTTTGATTAATCGCCATACTGATAATCGCAGGAATGTACCAAGACTGTAATAATTTTGATGAAGTATCACTCGTAGTGTTACGCGAATTGATTAAAAAAATAAGAATGCATGTACAATCCTATTTCATTATGTTTGTGACCACAATATGATAAAACCACATTATGTGAAACATATTCATGTTTCATATAATGCGGTTTTAGGAATATTTTCTACCCTTTCATTTTAATACAAATTGCAAGTAGACGTGAGATGATACGTTTACCTCCATTTTGGAGAAAGAATTTTCCCTTCTTTAGAAGACATATTTTTATTTTCTTATCGGCTCTTCTATGACGCAAGACCCAGTAAAATGACATTTCGAAACATTTATTTCCTATTTTATATGCTTTACAAGTCGTGGAGAAAGTATGGCTATCGATTCCAATTACTTCGATATTAAAAACTTTTTATTGACACCATAAATAAATTTTCATAGTATTTTGCCGTGTTGCTATTATTACAAATTGACTAACCGATTTTCGATATGTTATTAATCAATAAACTTTCAAATTAAAAAAATATTGTCGCAAATATTTTTGGGTATATTATCATGAAAATATCTGAAACACTTACACAAAAGACACAGTTGCACATGGTGCTAGTTTTCACTTGATAAATAATGACAAGAACATGTAGAGTATAATTTTATTCATAGTGTGATTACTACCAGTTATCAATTAATATTTAATATATAGATAATTTCTTTTATCTTATATATCCTGAAAAATTGATATTTTTTAATTATTGTATAATACAATGTCACAACACTGATTTAAATTGAATACAAGATATCAAGTCAGTTTACCTAAAATTTCTTCAGTATTACAATCCTGAATAGATTTTTTTTGTACACATGAGCATTTGAAAAAAAAAGATCCAGAAACGAGATAATTTATACCAATACTAAAAATTCTTAAATACTTAAATCGGATACCTTGTCGTCTTCAACCCTTCTAGTAATGTGAATACATAATTCGAATACTACAAATGCTATATCTAACCCTAATATTATGAAATTACACCTACAGGGTATTTATAATATCATCTGATGTAAATAATCAATATATACAACACAACAACGAATAATCAAAGACAACCTTTCGCTAAAAAAGTTGTATATTAAGACCTGAAGTGAGGTTTTTAACTTTTTTATTACCAAAACATTAATAATACTGAATTATTTTGTATAAAACTTTTGATCCTGCAATAATCAATTCATTTTTTTTTCAATTAATTACCAATTAAATATTAAACTCGCATATACATAATATTTGCTTCCAGCTCGACTGTTCAATATATCTTCTTGCTTGTACCTCCATCACCCACAACGTTTTCACACCAGCTATGCAAACGTATACCGATACGTAATAAACGTAGAATTCTCATTAAAGTGCCAGACGTATTTCAGAAGTAGCTCCCAAAAGCTTAATTGGTGTGTACTAGATTTTATACGATTCCTTTTTAACTAAGCACTGTCAATTTTAACCCTTATTAATAAGACACCTAGCCGTAAGATTTTTAATAAAATATAATAGCTAGAAAAATATTCGGTCCAATAAATGGCCACCGTATCATCTTCATAGTCATTTTACGTATTCGTTCCATGTCTTAATTAATATGGTGCTCCATTTCAGTGCCCCATTGTGGGTAGAAGGCGCTTTATTCAAAATGTTTTTCGAACCATCTACTTATATTCTCTGATTCATTGATTTATAACATTTTTTTACTTTCTGGTCCTTTTCTAAGAAGTATTTATAATTATCTTATTTTTTAAAGTGAACTTCTTTTTATTTGGCAAGTGTCATTATGCGTTTAAAATAATGACGAGTTTATTGCATTTTTCTTATAAAAGGTGCCCATAATATTGAGACGCCTTTGCGTATTGCACAATCTGGATATTAGCGCAGCATGGCCTTTCTCCGCTTAATCTCCTGCCTCATTCCAAAACTAATTATCTTAAATCATACAGAGATGAAGAGGTAGAATATGTATATATTACTATAACATGTTTATTGGACAAAGTGAACAAGATTTTAAACTATATTTTGAATTCCTGGCGCATAGGTAAAACCATTGTGAAGTATTTATAATGTCATGTAAAGTAAAAACACACTTTAGACCCACACTGTACTTAATACTTTCTTCTGACAGGAATAGAGACATTCAACAAACGTGGCGCTCTCTAATTGCAGTGCACATCTCTCGAGGACACAAAATGGATGTTTGATGACACTAAATGACATTCGCGATCTTCCACTCCACTTGCCTGCGGTGGTCGTGTCGCGTCTCGTGTCACACTTAGTCTTTAGGATACACATTTTATCGCGACTCACATAAATAAGGGTTGACTACGATTGTCCATTGACAAGTACTATACATATAAATATCAACCTCTTTCGTGTAACAATAATATCACTTTGTAAAGTTTGGAAGAAGTGACAGTAAATGCCAGTTCATTACATTTATGTCGATAGCCAATAATTTTACATCTTCCTAGTCATTAAAGCATTTATCCTGTTTATATGATAGTATTTAGAGAGATACTCTATTGGTGCATCCGTACCACGTGGTCAAGTCAGACCCACTATGGCTACTTCAATCTTGAAGTGTTATAAGTGTTGTAAATTATACCTCAGTATTTGTCTTAAGCATTTGTTTATAAATCTCAGTACACGTGCAGTTTCATTAGCCTTTTGTTGGGTGCACTGATTAAAAATCTTAAAGAAAAACTGTCTGAATACACAAATTACAAAGAAAATTTTGGTTTTTCTCATGCATATCTTAAGTCCTAGATACTTCACATGGAGTTGAAGGTTACTCCAGCTATTTTAGTTGATCATGGACAGTGGCGCAGCTATACAATCAGCGCATTACAGCAAGTGAAACCGTTGCGCCCCTATAATTTCTCATTGCTTAGTTCTGTCGCTGACTAAAAATGTTTACTTCCTTCCTCGTTTTACGTTTTTTTAGCTCTCACGTTACCTTAAAATTTTGACTTCATTCCAGAAGTTATGGTTTCTTGTCTTCTTTAGCTTTTACGCCATCTAGAAAAATTACTTGCGCACCCTTGCAATGTTTTGCGTTACACACGATTCGTACACCTAGGGCAACTGCTCCAGCGTTTCTCGGTAGCTACGCCATTGGTTATGGAAATCCTAGATTTATACATGCACAAAAATACGAGATAATCATTTTTATTGCATATATTATAGACCCAAAATCTAAAATGGTATTTATCTATAAATACTTTCAATTATCTGTTTGGATTTACATCTCATTCTGCAGCTAACTTTATTCTCCTAAATAATATAATACATCGTGCTATCTATTTTCATGTTCAAGTATGCTATGTCTGCAACGTCAGTATATTTTATACTCATTTACAACGTAGGTAATGTTGTATTTACATACTATGACACCCCTGTTATTAAGTTAGATTGTGTCGAATAGAATTTACAAGTGCTCGGAGATCCATTTAACTCTTGAAATGAAGAGCATGTCGGCAGTCGCCATTAATGTCCCAAGTATGATCGTTTAGTCACTAGCCTCTAAAATTTTCTCGCTATAAAATAATGGCATGTCCACGACAAATTGGAGCACGGGTCGACATTAGATTTTTTCATTACCAGACCTTAAAAAATAATATTATACACTGGCTCACAGTAAAATCAAATTTACCTTACCTCATTACACGTTTCGGTAGGCTTAAGTTCATCATCAGCCATTGTCAGCTCCTCGTATATTTTAACTTTTAGACTAAAGTCATTTTTAAAATATGAAGTCATTTCGAACGGTTTTTGTTTTGTGCGAATGTATATTCATTTTACTGTCGATATTGCAATACACAATAACAATGATCAATACTCGATTTTTTTCATATTTGATTTACCAAGCGTATGTTTATTTTTTAGATGTTTGAAAATATTAAATTTTATTAACATGGTGCATTCATTTACCACGCACTGCTTAAACATACTATAAAATGGATTAGGCTTTCTCGAACGTGTTTAAAGCTACACATTATAAATTATTACAATAGGAAGAATAATGTTTAATTTTAACATGTATAGCACTCGTACAGACTATTTATAAAATCTCGTATCACCTGTGGCTAGCTTAATCACAAACCTCATGCAAACTGAATACTGTCTTCACTTTCACGAATAAAGTTTCATTTAGCAATAATAATGCAATATGCGAGTCATTAGATACGTAGATTCTTTCAGTATATTATAGCTTGAACCAACCTAACCCAACGCAATTCAAACTGTGATACAGCCCTTATATAATATGTATAAATAATGTGATGCGAATTACTATTATTATTAATCTCGATATGCAAATAAATATCCGAAGTCATTTGGTAGATAGCTTTTGTTCGAGTATTGTGCTTTCGCTGCAGGTCTCTATTGTCAGCGCCGACCCCTCACGGAATACAATCGTGGCTAATTTTCTATATGAAATGACTTAATTTTTGAAGCAGACACTTGTGCCCATATGCCCAAAAAGAAAAAAAATTAAATTAATTATTTTGGTTTTGTTATAAAATGTAATCGACCAAGTGGTATTTAAACACTTTTAGTACAAATCGAATTCACCAAAAGAGAGAAAATATAAATTTTATTTCTTCACTTGTAATTTTCGTAGCCTCATGCTTTAAAAATATTAATAGACACACTCCATAAATTACGTATTCTATATGTGTGTGCTCTTATATTTACGTCATTTTAAAAACGTTAAAGTGATTTCAAAAATAAACTTTCTATATTGAATAAATTATGTATTTAATTTAATTAAAAAATAAAAATAAAAATTAGTATGAAAAATATATTAGCTAAGCCTAAGGTAATAATTGAGGCCTCTAGCATCATAACTCATAAACTCCAGCATTTTTGAAAATGAGTTATAAATGCAGCATTGTTTTTTGTGCACAAACGCACAAACTCCCAGCTAAAATTGAATGTAAAACTTTCAAAACTTATATTCTCCAATGATCGACATATTTCTAAGCTAATAATCTCTATTCCAGCCAATGCCTTAGGTGACGGTGTAAACATATGTCCCACGGTTTTATTCAAGGTTTACTTAATTTTTGTTTAATATATTGATTTATTTTTTCAGATACACCCAGATATTTAGTAAGTATATGCCAGCCTAAGTGACACTCAGCGATCATGAAAGGATGCATTAAAAAATCACTCCACGTTATTTTTTTGTAAATTGATTATATAAGATTTATTTATTATGTGAAGAATAAGACATATTGTTTCTTGGCAATCCTATCAAATAACGTCTCAACACGACGCGATTATGACGCCATGGTCATACTTTTGTAGCCAATACTCATAATATCCTAATAGCCTTTTTTCACAACTAATAATCTCCATCGACTCGCATAAAACTAAGGATCTCCAACTATAAATTCAAAATATCTTGAAAGTTTGACGAGAAATAACATTTTATATCACGATTAGTTATCCAAAAAAAATAAAACAAACTAATCATTTGTAACTGTAGTCAAAAATCAGTATTTTTATTTTTAGTTTGCCATAAACAAGTATTTGTGGAGATTGTAAGTTATGATACTAAAGATCTCAATTAAATGAATGATAGCATTTATTTTGTAGTGACATCTAGCCATATCTAAGCACACTATTTTAAGAGTTATATAATATATCTAAGCCTGATTAGTTACATGTATTTCAGTAGATGGCAGTTTGTACAATTCATTTTCACTGACGTCGGATTAATGCATTTACTCGAAATTTTTTTTAACATTATTAGTTCAACAAACCTTCGTTGAGATATATATAATATAAACTATGAGTTTTGCATGAATAAACAATAGGCACCGTAATGTAAATATTAAACTGTGAGTTACTTTTATTGTTTTTCATTAAGACAAAGATTTTTTTCTATTTTTGAAACCATAATTATATAATTTAAATTAATTAATGATCATTACTTATTTGTTAGTGTTAAATGCTCAATAACATGTAGGTGATTTAAAATTTTCAAATTAAAAAAACATAAAATAAAATGCGCTAAAACAATAGATTTATTGTAAAAACTTCACTATGTTTTACTATCCGTTGAATATATTTTTCACAAATTATATAAAAACCTTGGAATTAATATGATTTTTAGTATTTATTTTTTTGTTATTAAGTGTGTTAGTTTTTAATTTTTTTACTGTACAGTTGAAAAAGCCAATATCTAATAATTTGATTATTGGATATATGCTCTCATAATAAAAAAAATATTCTTTATAAAGTCTTGGCCACATTTCTAAAAAGGTTTTATTTCAGTCGTAACCAAAAAATTGTTATGCTACCTGGTTCGATCATTAGAGGTATTCCCAAATAAAAAATATATCTCTTTCTCAATATTATCTCTGGTCAGAGATAGTCTATTCCTATTGTGGCTATGTGTCAAATTTAGCTGTCATAATAATAAATTATAAAGCTAAAACTTAGCACGATAATGCCGCCCAAGAATTTATTAAACATTGATCCAGATGTCCTATTTCAAGAACATACTGTCAATGAAATAGATGACACTCAAAAGAAATTACATAATGAAATTGAGCGAAAAAAGGAAGAATTAAGAGTAATGGTCGGGTATGAAATCGTCTGTTCGATTGCGGCAAAAAAAAAAAAAAAAGAGTTTTTTTTTA
>JAGVSQ010006271.1:0-16589 GCA_022683975.1 Rhyacophila evoluta
GTGTAGATCCATATGCTCCAAGTTGGGAGCGAACATGGTATAAAAAAAATAAAAAACATATAGAGAGTGCATAGTCTTCATTATTGAAAAAAATCTCATAAAAACCCATATAAGTTCAATAATGTCAATACAAAATAAGAAAAATTGATCAACATACATAGTATCTCAACATTTATTTTACACTTAACCTAAAGCCGTGACGGGAGTGTGCTTTGGATAATGTTGGACACCGATAATCACTCATTTGAATTAAATTATTACATCTTAAAGGAGAATAGATTGAAAATTCTGAGCGGCTAGACACAAGAACTAAGCGTATGAAAGATATTTATTTTGGGATGTCGTCTCTTTCTTTCTTGCACCTATTTTATATTATCTGACTTTTAATACATCATACAATGATTTTAAAAACTAATTAAAACGTTTGATTGAACGAGTATTCCCTATTATTGAAAAAGTGCACGTCTAAAATCATATATTAAAATTAAATTTTATCATAATCATGATTGTGTGCATCCATCTTTGTAACTAAAATACAAGAACTTGGCAGCCTCTAATGTTTTTATTTACGTAAAATGCACCGCGACGCCGGCGCCGTGAGATACTACCGAGGCTTTAATATACCGACGCCTAAATCCACGACGTCGGGAGTTATGCATATCAACTAGAATGGAGGCTGCTTCCTGTCCGGACGGCAAAACCTCAACCTATTAATAACACTACATGAAATCGTACACTACGAAGTCAAAATATAAACGAAGCATAGTTAATTACATAGTTTTTATGAACCTTATGTTATTAATTAAATTTTACTGTGACTAATAATAAAATACGATTTTGTAAATTAATGTTAGTTAAGCGTGTGTGATGGTTTATATATTAAGCACACTAAAATATGTTAAATGTATTTATCGAAAAAGATATGTAGGATAATAATGATAATGATTTTATAATCAATGAAACTAGTAAACGTATATTTTTAAATATAAATTAATAATTCAAATATTGACTACTCAAGTGTATTACTAACTATTTTGAATTTTATACTTTGACCGAGAATAAAATATTCAGCCTATGTGAAATGATACAGTATATGTCTGTTCTTTATATCTTAAAACACATGCTTATGATGGGCATAATATGAAATTATAACCAATAATTTAAGCACTTCACTTCAAAAGCACCACGTATCCACACCCATACATACGAGCGTATACCGTGCACAACGAACATAAAGCACTCTTTAAAGTGCCAGAAGTGATCCAGAAGCAGCTTCCTAAAACATCGGTTGGCGAGCACTAGAGTATGCGTTAATTCATATTCTAACTAACCAAACCCTATGTACACTTGGCTTATTTATAGACATATTCCCTGCAACACTATTACTTCTACTTAAAACAATATAGAAATTGTACATTGAAAAGGGAAATATACTATTATCAACAATTCTATTGCGATCTTATCGTTATTAAATATTTAGTATTTATCTTCCCAATATAAAAGACAATGAGAAATTAATATGTTACACATTTTATTTAATTTAAAAAGTGCTGTATTCGAATACTGGTTGGTGAGGAACGGTTAAGCCACTACAAATCAAGGCACGATCATCCGTAAAGCACCTCCCTTCCAGAAGAAAATCCTGAGAATGGAAACTCCATTATGCATAAGAGTGTAAAACTTTTATGCTATGACATTTAACACCTTGAAAATGGATAATGATATGCAGTAGTCATCCGACATTCAAAGTATCCTCTCCATATTATAATATTTCCGTAGTCAAGAAACTTTGGAATTGTTTAATCAAGGATAATTTTATTTCTGTAAAAAATCGTATTTATTAGAAGTACGATAATTGTTTGAAAATAATTCATTTATTTTTGGTGATTAAGTTAGTAGATTCTAAATTATTTAAAACTGATAAAATTCCATATGTGAGATCACTGTTAGCAACCCGGGTTTCACCAATTTCCATCAAGCACCATTAGTCAAAAATATTAATGATTTAGTTAGTCTTGTTATTTATTGTTTATCAATAATATTTAAGCACCACTTATTAAGCCAACTACATTCGAATGTGGAAAGGAAAAAACACGTAACCCTCAGTTTTTTCAAAATAGATTTTTTTCGATAATCATAATGTGTACAATTTAATACACGTTCTATCAAAACAATAAAAGCTGCAAATGCCGAATTCGTATCTTAATTTAGCTTTTAACTTATTGAATTAATATCAGACTAAGTTAAAAAAATACCAGTTGTAGTCTTCATGCACTCTAAGGTTGTGTCTATTCAATATATTGACTTTGGTTCAAAATCATTAAATAGACTTAGTGCCACCTGTAAAATTTGTTTTATGTGGGTTACGTATTTTTTCTATTCCACACTCCATATTAAAAATAAGCCAAAACTTATATAAATAGCTAGCAAAAAAGTGAAGAAAAATACATTTTATAGAAGATTTAAATGTTTATTTTTTGTGTGAAGATGTGAAAATGTCCGCACCACAAGTATTTAGATCTCCGCAATGCTAAAATATGTTTTGACAGTTTATTTTTGATGAGAATTTGCTGTCAAATAATTGCCTATCCCAATGGGCATCCAGGCTTGTGATTTATCTTTAAATAATGTTTATTCGTTGTATTAATAATATTAATAACTGTAAGTTTAATGTTCATATAAGTTAAATTTTGTGACTTTTTTATTTGATTAATAACTTATATATGTGTATCATCGTATTACTGGCAAAAAACGTTACATTATACATTCTAAATTATTTAAAACTGGTAAAGTCAAGCACAATCAGTCAAAAATATTAATTAGTTACATTATACCTTAAGAAATTGTCGTAAAATGTATTTAACAGAGAGACTCAAACATTAAAACTCGATTATCTCAAAACTCATTTTTTCACTTGAACGTCTTTTGCCAGTAATACAACGATATGTATTCTACTATTGCATTGAATTCGTCACATTTTCGCGAAAATGGCATTCGAATTATAGCAAATATTTTTTCCATTGTCGCACTGTGGGATTTGTATAACGATGTGAAATAACGTATAAGATATGGAATAGCACACCATATTGTATATAGTGTTACTTTGGGTGTTGAAAGTATGAAATAACCTAATAAAATACAAAAGATTATGTATATAGAGCGCATATTAATGTCGTTTGGTGGGAATATAATGCGGGTTTGTGTATGCAACACAAAAAAAAGTCCCGCCCGTGATTTGGCATACATTAGCGTTACTTCGCTGAATGCGACGGTGAGAGGTTAAATGTCATACAGACTCTTGACCCTTTTAAAAATGAATTTAGCGACCCTTGTGTGCAATACTTTGAGCGTGAGAATATTTAAAAATATAACATATTGAATTTCCTAGTGGAGCACGGTAAATAAAATTGGACAAAAACATTCTTTGCCCAACATTTTTTCCGTAAATACTACACAATTCGTCGTCTCAGTAACATTTTTAGATATTTTTCTGATATAAAAAGCGATTATTAGAAACACTATTTATCATTTTGACTGTAAAAGAAATAGACGCAACCTTACAATTCTTAAAACATATTTATACAGTATTAAGTATAGCAATGATTACAGACAAATTGCTAATATAATAATAAGTCTCCCCGGTAGCATAGTTCGTAGCATGCACGCTTAGCAACTCGGAAAATGGGGGTACGATTCCCCATTTGTCGGATTAAAAAAATTAAAATGCAGGACTGGATGCCTAGTGGGTTGAAAAATTGTCTGAAAAACTATTCTTGTGTAAAATAACCTGTTAAGACGTCTTTACATTGCAGAGATCCATCCTCCACTTTCGGAGTGGATATCATCACACTGCGTAGATCCATATGATCCATTTTGGGAGCGAACATGGTATTCTTCTTCTTCTCTCATGTAATAATATGCATTTATCGTATAAAAAAGGACGTAAACCTAGATTTTTTCAAAATAGTTTTTTTCGAAAATCGCGATGTATACAATTTATAATAAGTTTTATCACAAGAATGTAAGCTGAAAATTTCAAATAAGTATGAAAAATAATCTTTTTAGTGTGAATACAAAGAGCGTGCGAAATTTGCGACTAGGAAAATGACTTCCGTTAGATCAATTTAATTGGTTTATTTTTTAAATAATTAATGTATAATTATGTATAATATTCGATTCTGTAATAAAACACCGGTTTCAATTTTCATGCATAGCCCAAAATCAAGAAATATCTATTTTTTCTCCCTCATGTAAAATTGGTTCTGGAAGGGTTACGTTCTTTTTATTTTCCAACGTCGATATACTATGACAAATCCAGCCATCTATTTTAGACAGTGTTTATAAAAGTAACATATCGTCGCCAATATCACAGAAACATGTATCTCGATTTTTTGGTTTTAGTCAAAGTATAGCTTTATTTTGTGTATTATTTATACATTTTTGCATTAACACAGGCTTATAAATTGGTTACAAATGATGTGTTAATGCAAAAATGTATAAATACTATAAAAAAATGACTTAAACCAAAAAATCTAGATACGTGTTTCTGCAATATTGGCGACGATATTAACAATATTTACAAATAAAGAATTTATGGAAAATAGATAAATCCATTTAAAATAAATAATTAATATCTTCGACTGATGGTGCTTGATGGGAATTGATTCTAAATTATTTAAAACTGGTAAACTATCGTTTCGCTTTACGTTACGTTCGCTCACTGCCCACATATAACGTAGCCTGGAGATGCTGAAAGGTAAAACCCGGGTCGCTAACAGTGATCTCACATATGGAAATTTACCAGTTTTAAATAATTTAGAATTAAAAAAAAATTAACTTATATTATTTGATAAACATAATTATTTTTTAATTTATACCAGAATTTAAAAGCAGTAAGTTGTTTCAAGCTACATCGACGTAAAACATAGTAGTTACTAGAAATTAGAAAATTTTGTAGTGATTTTCTTTTAGTTTTCTTAATATATATTTCCCATAGTTATAGGTACCAATTTTAAAACTTTGCAGAAATTATTTTAATGTATTCTAAGTAAGTTACAAAATTAAGACATTAAAATAGTTTTTGCAATACAATAATATTCATAGAGACATAATAACACAATACTGTCTGGAGTACTGTCAGAATGCAAAGCGATATGTAAATTTAAATTTGTATTGACGTGAAGACATACTGAAAGGCCTTTATGTTATATTGCGTGAATAATAATGACGTGAATAATATTTCCAATACAAGATATTCTTGCGGAGCCTTTGTTTTCACATCATTAAAATTTAACTATCGACGCGGAATATATTAAAATATCTACAATATTTTTACAAAAAATATACAGTGGATGAAATCAAAAGTAGAATATTGAAAATTTGAATAATTGAACAGAATTACTTTTGATTTTGAATCTGTTCAAGTATTCTGTTTTTTGTTTATGTTATGAAATTTATATTTTAATAGAAGTGAAGATATTTTTCGTTACAACCAAGGAGCTTATCGTTTTTTTGGAAAGTTATTTAAAAAACAATGAAAGATTTTTTTTAAATAGGTACTCTTTATTTTGCCTTTGTATTAAAAAAAAAATCATTTTTATTTAAATGTTAAAATATATATTCACTTATTTTGTTTATTCTGATGGAGAGTAATGTTTATAAAATCAATGATTTTACTAGGTGAATATAGCTAAATATGTGGTATTGATCTCAGGATCTAGCCGAAGGCTATTCTATGGAGTTCTTTATGTTTTATTTTAGAGTGAAAATAATTATTAAAATCTAAGATTATTTTTTTTGAAAAGTTAAAAAAATATCTTATGATTTTAATAAAAATCATGTACATTGTTTGAGCTTTTTTACAGAGCTTAACTCGGGCCTAATCGTACTTAAAGCAACCCCAAGCTTTTGGTTAAAAAGTATGATTTTAAATCAAATTACGATAAATCTGCTTAAATAATTATCTTAATTAGCTATTAAAATCGTTTTATTCTGTGTAGAAATTGAAATGATATAATTTATGATAAGGGCAAGAATGAAAAAAAAAACGGCGGAAACAAAGGTCGCTGGTTTCCTCTTTGAGGCGTAATGACATCATTCATTAAAGCAGTAATAGTTAAGAATGAAATAAAACTATTACTATCGTAAAAGTAAGATTGATGAATTATTTTTACTATTTATGTCTGCTCCAAAAATGATAAAATATATGGATATTAATTATGTGTTGATTAATTTTGATAGTATTTTAGTTAAGAATTGGTTGTCAGCCAATTGATCAGTATATTGATCATCCAATCCCGGTTCATTGAAATAACAAAAATTCTTATGCAGCTGTGAAAAATAAAAATCAACACACGAATTTACCGTAGGCTAACGAGACACTTAACACGATCTATGAAATAATGTAGCACCGTACTGTTAGAACCACATACATACTGTAAGCCCAACATATCCAATTCGGGCATAAGAAAGGTTACCTACATGTCAAAATTACTAATAAATCGCGCATCAAAAACCAAAGGTCGAAGTGTATTTGTTAAAAATTTTCAGTGCCCCATCAGTGGCTAATCTTCTCATTAATTAAGTCAGCCAAGTCAAAATGTGCCTCGTTGCTTATGATATTTTTTCCCCCAAAAATTGAACAATTATTTGAATAAACTTGAGTAAAAACGAAAACAGTTTTTCAGATTTTTGATGTTTTTAAGTATGAAAATAATTCAAAAAAGGATTTATTGGTATACATTTATGTACAAGTATAAATATGTGAAGTAGTTATAGAACTGATAGTCAATCATGCGTATTAAATGATGCTTTATATTATTGAATCTAAAACAACGTGAAAATCCACAAACGATTTCGATCAAAGGAAAATATGCAGCGGCATTTGTGAAAATCCTGAAAAATATTTCTGCAAATCGAAGGCTTCCTGTACAGGTGTGAAAATACGTGTGCTTCTCAAACTTTAAATCTGCTGGAAAATAATACTATTTTGAACATGTATGAATATGTCTATTCCGAAAGTGCCATGAAAGCATGTCTTGACCGAGAATTATTTGTCAGACAATTATTCAATTTAATACATCCGGTCTTGAATATACTGATTTTTTAAAATCTGGCAGGTATAGAAATCGAACCCGCATTCCTCAAATGCAAGGCAAATGCTAACTTAACGGTTGCCGGAGAGACATTAAAAAAATATTGGTAAATATTTTCGCATATCTTTTAATATACATTTTTATAATGAACGAATAATATGTGTCTATATATATATAAATATGACATCTAGAACATGAATATTTTTATGGTGTTATTATTTATTATTTCAAACTACGTATAATTTTTGTATATTATTTTATTTGTAATACAGTATTTATTTTTAAATAGTCAAGGATGTTAAGTATAAATTGTCTAATGATTTTTATATTAAACAGCGAATTACGGTTAAGGCGATATAAAAAAATAGTTTAAGTGTTCGTACTCCGGATACCAAATATGAATGATTTTACTTTCATTAATAGTAGGAATGATTTTGATTGATTAATAATTATGTATAATATGTCATTGGATTTAGGACTGAGTAGTGACATCTACGAATACTGCGAATACCTATTTAATAAATTAAGCTCCAGTAAAATAATATTAGTTATCCAGATATATGTCTAAACATTACGTTACAGAAGGCAGAGAAGATTACTTCATGACATAATAGCATCGTACATGGTTTAATTATCATTTATCAACAAGATAACAAATTGCTAATAACTGCTAATGACGACAAAAAAATGCAATATTTAAATAACTGTTTGTCCTTTTACAGTTATACTTATCTTAATATTTATAGAATAATAATTATAATAATCATTTGAAGAAATCTAGAAAAAGAAAAAGGATTGAAATTGATTACAAATGAAAATTATGCAAAAATTATGGGCATTCATATTGTATGTTTACCACATCGTCGCTAACATTGCAAGAACACTTAACTTGATTTTTTGGTTTAAGTCACTTTCTCTTGTTTCATTGGCATATTTTTATACTAAAAAATAATTTGTACACGTTTTATAAACATATGTGTAAATACAAAAATGTGATAATGATATATGAGATTGTAAAAACTAAACTTTATAAAGTGACTCAAACTGAAAAATCAAGTTACGTGTTCCTGAAATATTGGTGACGATATATTTAATAAACAGAGAAAGCACAGACGTTTAAACAGCTTTATTCATTTAAATTTATCTATAGTTCCTCAATGATGTTCATTTTTTAAGGGTTTTTATACGTTTTTATCAATAAAAATAAAAAAGCAAAGCATTTTCCGAGACGCTTAAAAGTGTACGAAATGAAAAAGTTGTTGAACCTCTGCTCGACACTTACTTGAACTTCAAACGAAAATTTCCAAAAGGTAAGACAAAAAGGTATGAATGCAAAAGAAAAAAAAACTAAGGACTCGTATAAGGGTGAAGATGTGAAAAAGTGTTTACTTTTATCGACTTTATAATAAAAAAATTTAACTGTGAGAACTGAGTCGTAACACGAGAATTTTTATGCATTAAGTTTTCTTTATTTTTTATCTTATTGTGTCAAAAAACAGTTAATGCGGCAAATTTTTAAGGACGTGTCTGTAAAAAATTCAGTTCTTTAATAAAGTCGTATTGATGATTTCAGATGTAAACGTATATTTAGATGGCGTCGACTTTAGATGAGTGAATGTGAGTGTAGATGGTATTGAAGTTAGATGACTAAACGTGAGTTTAGTTGAGAGTAAATCGTATTCGAACACTCCAACTCTTTACCGACTTGTGTGGAAATTGATTGGAAACAGCCACCCGCTAGTGCAAAAGACTATTCCAGATTACGTGTCCTGTATTGTTTATGGGAGTTTCAAAAGAAAATGCAAACGACACGTCATACACTCGTATAAACATGGTATACATATATTTATGGAAATAAAAGATGGTAAAAATTCGAAAGAATAAATGCATTTGTATTCTTTAATGCAATAGGTGGAAAATTAATCAAAATTTATGCGACCAAATATTGTCTATTTTATTTATTACTCCATAAATACAATAGACAATCTATTGTATTTATTACTCCCTAGTAGCGTAGTTGGTAGCGTACGCCTAGTAATCCAGGGAATGCAGGTTTGATTTTCCATCTGTTGGATTTTTAAAATCTAAAAATGCAGGACTGAATGGCTATTGGGTTGAGGAATTGTCTGAAAATCTTCGTGAAAAATAATCTGTCGAAACGTCTTCACGTTGCGGAGATCTATATACTGCACTTTCGGAGTGGATATCTTCACGTTGTGTAGATTGATATGCTCCACTTTGGCAGCGAACATGGTCTAAAAGTGTACTCATATTAAAAAATATTTTTCGTCGTCTGAAGGTAACTATCATTTGCAGTTTTATAAGAACTATATTCAATTATTTTTACTCTTAGAAATTATGATTAACTAATACGTCTTCCATGTCACTGTCGAATACTATTGAATATCAATGGTCTGACAAACAATTTTCGTGAAAAATAATCTGTCAAAATGACTTCACGTTGCAGATATCCAAAAAACTCCTCTTTCGGAGTGGGTATCTTCACACTGCGTAGATCCATACGCTCCACTTTGGGAGTGAACATGGCGTTAAAATAAAAATATAATCAAAATAAAATTAGAATACCAGCAGGGATTTTTGAATTTTAAAAACAAGACAAGAGTATACAATATGTATATGCACCGAACCGGATATGGCATTCGACAAATGAATATACTTCATCCAAGCCATAATGCTGTTTTTGACGCTATTAGATGTGGCATAAGTTTGTAAATATAATACACTTGAATCTTGTATAACACGGACACGTGGTTTCAGAAAAACGCCCCATAGTACAAATCCGTTTTAAACGATGTTTGAAATTCATAAAAAATTATAATATTACTTATTTTATTTATTACATATATTTATTTAAAACATTTGAAAAATAACTCTTTTGTAATTATTTTTTTAACGTAAATCTACTTTCCATTATAGATCATTTTCTATAAAACAATGTTTTAATTTAACAGCTAATCCCAAAACTATAATATATTAAAAGTGGGCAACCCAATGGCCACCTAGTATTGCATTTTTAGTTTTTTGTTTTTAATCCCACAGATGTGAAATTGAACCCAAATTTCTCGGATTGTAAGCCGCGCACGCTAAGCTCTATGCTATCGGTATTACATATATTTTCTATTTCAATTTAAAGCATTTGATAATTAACCTAAAACACTTGTTTCTGTTTGCCTAGTTTCAATTTTAGTGAAAGCAAACAGACCACAAACAAAAACAAAATTCGATTTATTTACATTTCTTATTCAAGTACTTTCTCCTGTTGTTATATAATAATTCTCACATAAGTAATTTGCGTCCTTTGAAAATAATAGAAAACCGAAAAGGAAATATAAAATAACGGCTTACGTTAGACCAATCGTAATTTTGAAGATTATTGTTCGTTTTTTTTTTTGCGAAATGTCGAGCCCAATTCCATGTAAGTTTATACGACCCCTGTTTTACCTCTCCTGTTGTATGTAATACTCCTACAGGATGTTTTTTTTTTACATACAATAATATTTCTTAACCACATACATTACTACGTAATATATTAGTATACTCGTATTGCTAAATGATATAGATATAATTTCTCATTGTTGGCTAAAAATACCGTTCTACAAAAGATTATTTACTTTGAAAGAACGTGAAAAAAAAGCATTTGTCCAAATATTATATTTTTCAACCGTCGCAAATTTTTTTATGTAAAAGTTGTTCATTTTAAGGCTTCACTGATGTGTTTATTTTATCTTATTTATTAATGGTTTTACCATCCGGCTTTGTCTAGGATATATTCAAAATCATTCTTTATTTATTTTGTTTCTCCTGTTTATTACAAATATATTTTCAAATCTGTCAATAAGTTAAGGCTCTTGTAAGTGATGACGGTCATGATGTTAAATAAAATTACAACAGTTGATCTTATAATGGCAATTGAAATAAGATATGCACATTTAATGTTGTTAATCTTCACGAATTGGGAAGAGTTGCTGTGACAAACAGACACACGTATTTTCTGTTTTATAGTGAAGAGTCTTTATTAGATGTAAATAATATTTTATTCATCCGGTTCATAATTTATTTTGCCAGTAGCGTAGAAGTTAGCGTGCACGTTTAGCAATCCAGGGAATGCGGTTTCAATTCCCACATCTGTCAGATTTTTATAATCCTAAAATGCAGGACTGGATACTCGTTGGGTTGACTAATTGTCTGAGAAACAATTCTCGTGAAAAATAACCTGTCAAAACATCTTTATATTGCGGATATACATATACTCCACTTTCAAAGTGAGTATCTTCACACTGTGTAGGTCCATGTGCTCCACTTTGGGAGCGAACATGGTACAAGAAAAAGAAGTTCATTGTGTATTTTAATATTTGGTAATACAATATTTTAAGGTTCTTATCGATTTTTGGCGATGATGTTAGACGTTCAAAATAAAATAGGTGATTTAAAAATGGCAGTTAAAATAACACGTAAAAATTTTACGTCACTATTCATCGTTAGAGAAGAGTTGTTGTATTTTTTGTTTTAAATTATAAATGATTTATATTTTTTTAACAATGCTTCTTCTAAAATTAAATTATTTAAATTAAGACGCTGATTAATTGAACAATTCAACAAAACGGTGATCTATGGCTAATTTTGTTGTTTATTCAGTATACACAGATATGTATTTTTTAGTTATCATAATCATTAATTTGTTATGGAAATAAATCAATTTGAAAACATCTAATGCATAAATATAACAAAATACGATACAGATATTGTCCCAATATTGCACCAAATGCTGTAAATTACATTTAGATAAAAAACGATGTCTATAGACAGTTTTGTTAGAAAGAAAGCATTAGAAAACATAATTTCAGTTGGTGTGTATTTTATATTTTAGAGCATATTGTAAATTTATCAAAAGTTTCATAGACTATAAAGCATATTGTTGTAATTATAAATATTATCACATTGTAAATAATACAACCTGTATGTGATATAGAAATGTGTAAGTACGAAAGAAAAGCGGAAAATTCTTTAGAAAATATAAGAGCGGTTATTGCTAAGTAATCAAACAAGAAATGCTCTACAATTTCAGATTTATTTGGTTCTTAGCTTTTTTAACCCTTCAGTCAAGAGGCTAATGTAATTTCAGAAGTATTTTTTTATTCGTACTTCAACTACGAGTACCTTAAAGATGATCAAATACCACTAAAATTGTGTGCTATTTTTAGATTATGAATATGGAAAAAATGAACAGTCTATAATAAAAACGAATTGGGTTTCAGCTAATCGGATACTTTTTTTACTAATTGGATTCTTTTGTATTATTTTTCTTTCTCTATCTACTATATCTACCCCACATTCGGATCATATGGCTACCACACGAAGCCTCCAGGATGCAATATAAAAATTACACCCATGTCGTACAGTGCCGAAGTTCATGCGCCTAGCGACCTGTTCACTGGTTTGATCATAGTTGCAAATAATAGGTACTTCCTGAAATTTCCCATGTTTTTTCAACTAATAAATGTGTTTTCTATCCATCCACCCCATCCTTACACCTGGTCATACTCAAGCATATCCTGGAGTTCTGATATCAAGCAGTGATCTACTTTATTCGATAGGAATGTCTCTGAAGTAAATATAAATTACAACATACTTAGGTTGCCACACACTCAAATGTGCTGAATTTAAAAACAAAATTAAAGTTGAAGACTTATTTAGTCAAACAATTTATGAGAAGAGATTATCACGTTTTCCGTATTACGCCGCACACTTAAAAGCAATGAAATTCGTGCCTGTGGAAACCAAGTTGAATGGCCCGATAGGTCCAACAGCTGGACTTGAGTAACTCTTCCTTTTCGGTAAACATTCTTGGACATTTTCACAGTATGTGGTTAATATCCTCTTTTGGATAACTATAAAACATGTTGGTTACTTAATTAGACTAAAAAAAGACAGCTTAGAAGCAAAACCACCGTGGCCTGCAATAAATCGGCTACTGAAGTAGTCTGGAGTCTAGATAATTTAAACGTATTTTGGTAGAATTTTCCATTATATCTATTCAATATATTATCCAACGTCAACAGACAAAACAAAAGAAAACTTTTTAAAATGAAAAATTAACTAAAAACATTATTCATTGCAGAATTTTTTTCACTCAGTGATGAAAGTGTTAAAATGCAAGAACAGGATGGCGATAAACTTTGCCATTTCAAGTAATGGACAATTTTTGTGAATTGAGTAACAAGACGAAACAAGAATAAAGATTTTATCAAAATGGTTTCATGGTTAGACGTATAGAATGAAATAAACATTCATAATATCTATTGTAAAAAGATACTTTTATAATCAAAATGACTATAGTAATATATGCGAATTTCTTAGAAAGATGCTAATGTATCTTATTAAATACGTTATATTAAAACTACACACACAAATTCATAGTATTGTGTATTAAGTTAACTTTTATGGTCTCTCTGGTAGCCGAGAGGTTGGCGTGCGTGCTTTATAATCAAAGACAAAGACTTTGAATCCCATGGCTGTGAAGCTTAAAAATAATTAAATATGCAACACTGGAAACTCAATGAACTGAGAAATCAACTGAAAAATAGTTTTTATGAAAAAAAACTGCAAAAAAACTCTTCTGTCAGACAATCTGGAGATCCATATAATCAATTTTTGAAGTGATCAACTTCATACCGTTGAGAATCAGATGCTCCAATGTCGGAGCGGACATGCCAATAAAAGCCTAATGGAAACCAATGACATTGCTTTAAATTGAAAATTTACATGGAAAATATCTGTAAAATATTACTTTTTTTAATACCACGTTCGCCCCTAAAGTGGAGCATATGGATCTTCACAGTGTGAAGATATCCACTTCAAAGTGGAGTATATAGACCTCCGCAATGTGATAAAGTTTTGACAGATTATTTTTCATGAGAATTGTTTGTCTAACAATTGCTTAATCCAATGAGAATCTAGTCCTGTATTTTTAGATTTTCAAAATCCGACAGATGGGCAATCGAACCTGCATTTCACAGATATGAATATAAATAAAATATGAACATATGAATAAAAATTAAAATTCAATCGTTTATAAAGCGAATTCATAACGTATTTTTAAATTAAATAATGTGGTAATTTTGTACATTTTGTATGTGGATTGTTATTTTAGCGTTCACATATAAAAAATCATGATATATCGAATAGTTCACATGGTATCCCCCTTTAAATCTTTTATAGCCACCCTTCATTCCGAGTCGTAGTAGAAAACAATCCTGCACGCAACTATAAAAATAATATATATATTTTTAAGCGATATTGTTTTGTATCAAATACATTTGGAAAGTGGGCGGGGAAAAAATTGAAGTGTGTGCATTGTATTCGGTTCATTCGGCTCAAGTTTGCGGTGTATTAAATTGTTTAATATTTAATGCCGTTGCCATTAAAGAAAAAATCACTTACAAATAAAACTTAATTTATAAGATCCGAGGGTTTGAAATGATTTTCTTCCAAACAAAAATATGTGGCTTTTAATATTTTGTTGGTGAAATCAAAAATTTTCTGTTCCAACTAAAAAAGTATAGATAACATTTTGGTGATTTATTTCCTAAACAATGCTCGAAAAAGACAGCATACATTATTTTTGATTAAAATTGACACTCTTCTTTATTTGCATAACTGTGGAGTTTAAGCTCACAATCTATGGCACTGAAGCACGTGCCTCTTCCACTAGAATACATTTAATACATACCATGTTCGCTCCTAAGGTGGAGCACATAGGTCTACACAGTGTAAACGTATCGGTATATAGTGGGAATTAAATACGGACTTCCTGGATGCCAGATGAGCACGCTCATACGTTGTCAAGGAGACTATATATATACTTGACTAAATATTAATAAGCTCTTAATCCAATGGTAGATTACTGAAGAAAGCTTGAATATTTGGAGGTTATGTCACGATAAAAGATTGTCATCACACCTCAGCAAAATTACATTTGAATGTTCAAATCCAATCCAAATAGTTTTGTTACAATTCTAATTAATCTTCGATTCGGAACGGTCGGATGAAAATTTCTTCTGTCTTCCTCTTTTAAGAGAGCTAGTACGAACATTAATTAAATCTCTTCGGATATCTGATAATTCCTCACATTTAACACCCTTGGAAAATATCCAAAAATAATTTCGATCATAAAATAGTATTGCAGTATGAAATTTGAATGGTTTCAACAAAATTTAAAAACAAAATTGAATGTGTCACTTTTAAATTGTAGAAACGATCCAACCCACTTGAACATTTTCTGAAAAATCGAATTTTTGTCCTTTATTCTGTGGGTTGAACAAAACCACATTTATTCCAAGGTGGTCGAACCACATGAATTGATTTGTAAAGCATTTTTTTCCACGTGAAGAAAAACTGAAAGTACTCAAACATTTAGATCGTATTAACTTGTTTTTTTGAAAGAATATCGTAATTGTAGGTCAGAAAAATGGCCATAACTTTTTTGTGATGCTTATTAAGGTTGAGTGTCTTCAGAAAATTAAAATTTTACTGTGGACAACAACGAATAATTTCGAAAAAATGTGGATTGTATAGTTTCTGCATAGCTACGTCAAATAAAAAAATACGTGTTTTTTCATAATTAAGTAATTTTTTAAGGTATAAGAATGGGTTGTCTGAAATGATGTCCAAATTCTTAAGAAGAGAGTATCGATGAAGTTGTTTCTTGAGTCTTGCAAATTTATGAAAGGAGTATGTTGGAGATGTGGACGACGCAAAACGTGAAACAAAACAATGGATGCGAAGTTAATGGCGGAGTGAGAATGGCGCAGGGGCTCTGGGAGGGGTGTGCCGAACTGTTATGGGGTCGTAAACGATTTCAGCTTTGTGGACCGACAGCCATTTCGGATTTCAACATTCTGGGATCTAAGGTCGTTCAACTTCAAAAGTTATTTGTGTTTATTTATTTTTATGGCGGCACGTAGGTTTATCTTCCAATTTTAAGATAAAAAAGATTTGGTCGAAGCCGTTTATGATATTTTTAGAAAATGCCTCGTACAGTAAATACTAATAAATACTACAGCGAATATATTATTGGCCAGCATCCAAAATATTATGTATAATATACTCATTTATTTTATTTCATAACGTGCCTCAGAAAAATGCCAGAAAACGTTACACAAATACAATTCTACATGATTTTCCTTTCATCAACCGCCATGCATCGATATCCGATACGCAACGGCGTATAACGAAGTGCAACTAACGTGGGCCACTTTTAAAAGCACCAGAAGTATCCTAGAAGCAACTTTCCAAAAACTTGCACCAAAGTGTGGGTGATTCCTATTCTAATTAACAAATCCTTGTTAATATCTGGCCTGGTTGAGGACTTTAATGCTCGCCATAAGATTTGCCAACCATACTTGCTTTCCTCTCCACCACCCGCCACGTCTCCTCACCCGTTATGCGGGCGTATACCGTGGCGTAACGAACGTG
>JAGVSQ010006272.1:0-16583 GCA_022683975.1 Rhyacophila evoluta
CTTTTTGAAAGCAATGAAATTCGCCCTTGTGGCAACCAAGTCGGATGGACCGATGAGTAACTCTTCCCGCTCTGTACACATTTTTGGACATTCGGATATAGAAACACCTGCACCGAATACTGGTGATGAGGCGAGGAATGTAGAAAATAGAGAATGGACCAAATAGCCCTATGTGATGTTGAATGTTAGGTAGGCAGCGCGTTAGAATTATCGTACATGGAGCGGTTTCATTCGAAGAGTTTGAATTGAGCTCGATTCTTTTATCCATCGGTGGGATTCCGGCGTTCTGGAAGACCGTCGAGTAGTATAAGTTAATTTTGGCTGCATCAAATGATGCTGGTGATACGGAGAAGATGCAAAGTAACAAGTGGGTCATAAATAATTGTATTAGTAGACAAAAAAAAAGATTTAATTATTTAAAAGTCTGAAGCGACTTTTTTTTGTTTTTTTTTAAAGATTTAATATAACTCCGCACACCCAATGGTGATAATGGGTCAGATAATACTCGGCTCCTTGTTGTTAAGCCATAATTTGTTTAGATAATAAAGATTATAAATCCACCGTACAACTTGTTATCCAAAAATATTATAGAAATACATTTTTTTTGTGGCGATCTCTTGTATTTCTTAACTTTACTTTATTGGACTGACTAAATACTTCTCTTAAATTTTTCTCGGTTAATTGTATGTAAATATATACTATCAAACGTAATTAACTTGGATCTGATGGAATACAATATTGATAGTGCATAAAAGATTGCTAATATAGTGAAAAACTATATAGTGTAAAAACATATACCTTTACTTTGGTCTAAATATTATTTATAGGAAATTAACGTCAGAATGTTTGATATTGTTTATTTTAAAATTAGGCTAAGCATTTATTGTTTCGCGTATATTCGTTAATAAATTCATACCGCACGCAATCCGAAAATACATAAAATGCATCCGCATACATTACTTGTTATAATTGAAATATTTATCTTGATAATTTAAATCATAAATTTAAATGATACATATTTATTCATGCCTTTCATTTTACAAAACTTATGTTTAAAAGTAAATAAAATACTATTTTAATAGTTATACGGATGTGCAATCAAGTGTATAGTTTCGAATAATACAACACTGTTAATATTATATTATGTAAGTTTGAGTTGATGGAGTTTGAAACTAAAAGATATTTGTACTAAATAAAACGTGGTTGCCAAAATTATAAAGTTCGTTTAATGTAAAAAGAATCATAAATAATAATCAGTGCTTCAAAATACATTCATTACATTGGTATGCATATATGAAATAAATTACCAGAGATGTTGACTGTGTTTAAATATTATAATATATTTATACGCACCTTAATGTATAATATATCTTAACAAAGCTTCTAAAGAGCTTTTAAGCTTTTCACATTGACCCCAATTTTATTCCGACCCTTCCATAAAAAAAATAATATGGATATAACCCAATTTACTTGCATAATGTTTTGTTAAGCGAGCCTGCTTGTAAAAAGTTGGCAATAAATTGGAGGAAAAATACATTTAAGAATTAAATTATCAACTTACATAAGTTTAGGGTGATCTGTATAAATATACAGTTGGTGGGCACTTTATCTACAATTATGTAGAATTTGTAGAGATTTTTATTGAAGCAATTGGGGATAATTTTTGATTTGTCACTTATAATACAAGCGCGATTCTTCCTAGCATACTTGAGCACAAATAGCTTAAACCATAAAAAAGATTATTAAAGTTTTTCTTCTATAATTTATATCATATTGCTACATATATATAATGTTATTTACCGTTTATTGAATAACTAAATCCAACTGACTACTAGCTGATTTTGCGATATGTGAAGAAATATAGAATTGAATACATCGTCGCCCTCAAGAAAAAGCTCACAAACTTACAAAACTAAAGTGATAAGATGCGGGCGTGTGAAATTGTCATTAATATAAATGCTTGGTCGATGGTAAATTATTTTTTTCCGTCCTAATTTGAAACGTGTTTAACATTTCCATTTCTTTGGAACGGGACTATTACTAACGTGATTTAACCGGTTAGAATATTATGCGTATGCATTTGTGAGATGTTTTAAATCGATTTAATTAATTAATTCAAAAAAGATCCAAAATTGAATTAAGACGATTTTTTTATCAACTCTAGATTAGTAAAAGTACCAGTATCAAACTTATTTTCATGCACTTATTTAATTAAATGCTATATAAACAGAAAGTATATATGTATGTATGTCCGTCACAAAAACTCCTCTCAGACAATGAACGTGAAATTTTTATACATGATTTTAGCTGTCATTTTTTGGTCAACTGTTTTTTTTAATTTTAGCATCATCACCGATGGTTAATAAAGACCAAGTTTTGTATACAGCCTATTATTGAAATACATTTATAATAACATGATGAGTATAATTTTAATAAAAAATGTGTTTGAATCTATCCCATTTAGAGCAGGGGAATAAAACTAGTTCATTGATGATTTTGAAACATAAATTAATGGCAAAAAAAATTAATTGATTCAATTTTTAATGTCAGAGAGTTTTTGTATTTTAATAGTTTTATTACGCTTTGAAAATGTTGTCTGTTTATATGTGTCACAGTGAATTTGTTTTTTGAGTACTTGTGAATTTTAAAAGTATGTTTTGGATGTATGTAATGTCCTCAGTATGAATAAAAGTCAATGTTTAACATGTTGCTACGTTGATTTTGAAAATTAGAGGCCTAGTCAAAATTAGAGTCCAAAAATTAATCACGAATTACCAGTTATAATATTTTTTGATAAAGACGCTTTATTATTATTGATCATACTACTTTTCATGTCTACTGTGGGTAATATTAAAAAGCTTGGAATATAACGATCGTTATTAGCAATTCTAGTTGATATCACGAACGACGATATATAGTTGTTTCGTAAATGAGTTAAAGTGATTAGTATATGGTGTTGCTAATCTTAACTTATAGAGAAAGGGCCCAGTGGATCGTATTCGCCCCTCGAAGCGGATGCGTCCCATTCGTAGCTACTGCCATCAATACCAATCCAGATCATGTCATACAAGTTTCCCGACGCGTTCGTAATTTATAACCATTTCCGTGAGGCTATTGTGAGAAATGGCACAAGGCTGAGTGGCGCATGTGCTGGCCAATCTGGTCAATTAATCGGCGATGGGAGCTTTCGCCTACCTGTCTTGGACCGACCGGAAGTCCACGGCAAACTAACGCGCCGATGGATTAGTAAGGGCCAGTGATGTCCAAACTTATTGAATACGATGACTTTGTTCACCACCAAGCTTAATTCGATAAACTTTTAAATAATAATAATAAATATATATTGATGTAATGATGGTTCTTCGTGTATTGTGCTACGATTGGACCACATTATAGAAACAAAAAACATTATTTTTTCATACTATGCCTGCTTCGCTATCAGAGGATATTGATTCACACATGATGGAGACATCTGTTACGAAAGTAGTATATATGAGTTTTTATTGACTGACTTGTATTGCTTTTAAGACAACTACTCACCCAATAGGAATCCATTAGTCTTGAATTTTTAAGTCCAGCAGCTGTTGGAGTTGAACTTGCAATCTCTGATTTGATGCACGCACGTACTTTGGCTACCAGTTAGACAGGGAGACAGCAATACATCAAAAAAATATATATATTAAAGTCCAAAATATCTCGAAGATATGAAATAAAATACAGATACATTGTCTTAAATACTCTTAAATTGAATGAATATTTATATACAATTGAAATTTATGGGCTTAATAGCTTAATAGCATACAATTGTTAAAATATTAAAAATATTTCTTTTTTAAGTCAATATTCAAAATAAATATATTATTAATGCCTTTGATTGATGAAATATTATGTATCCTAAATAAATTCATTTATTTGTTTTAACCAATTAAGAATTACATAATTTGTACTTGTCTAATCTAATTATTTTTATCAAGAATCTTAACCGAAATCAGCGTAAGTAATAATTGCTGAAAAATAACTGTTTTTTCGTACTTGTAAAACTGGTTGAGCGGTACTGTACAAAAAGCATATCTAAAGCCTCTGAAAATTGATTTCAAACACTAATTGTATTATATTAGCTATTTCACAGAACATATTTCGTTTTGGCAAAAGCCTTTATTGAATAAAAGCTCTAATTTTGCTAGTTAGTTGTTTGCACAAAGTATATTTCTATGCAACTTATCGTTGATTAAAGCAATTATACATATACTATTATACAAATGAATAAACCACAATTCAATTTGAGGCTTAAAATAATTAAATTCAAAAATAACCCGTTCTTCAAACGAAATTTCGGCATGACATTGAAATCATAGTATAGAAACATTCTGTGGTCAGACTTGAAATGTTTTGCCTTAATTTTTACAAGACATATTTTTTTTTTGATTATGTTTAGGTCTTGCGTTACCAAAAAATATACAAGCGATAATATGATATGAAAACATTATTATAGAACGTGCAACAAAGCTTATCATGTTGTAAATTGTAATCTAACTAACGAAGGGCAGAATATCGACATTAACAGCATAAGATTCAGAAGAGTAAAGAAAACTTTAAATCGTCGCATAATATTTGTAATTCATAGATGCTCTCATCTCAAATATTTAGATATAACTTGATTCTTCTTGAAGCTTATCGAACTTTGGTGTACGATAAGGTCTCTAAAGCTATCTGAATAATAAACCCAAAAGAACCAGAAGATGCTGGACTGACTTGATAAGATAAAGATGAGATATATTGTAGACTCTACGAAGACTATAAGATGCCGTATGGTAAAAAAATGTTTCAGATAAAGAGTACATTTAAGAAAATAAAAAGGAAAATCAGCTTTTTCATATATATATATATATCCAACTAATTAAAAAAGCTCTATTACAGTATGTAATCAACCAATTGTTTCACAGAAAATCTAATCAAGCATGTATTTATTTATTACAGTGTGAAATATCTTTTAGTGTATTGAGATATTAAATCGGCTTTGAGGTCTAGAGGTCTATACATTAAATGTTTTCGGTATTTCACTCAAAAGAACGCAATGTAATAAAATTGTTGCTTTGAGCGAAGAATGAAAACGTAAGGTCACCTTTCGTCTATGGAGTGAACGGCACAATTTTTTCTTCATATAATGCTATTTAGTGTGAGCTACACAGTGGCGAACTAATAGAGACTAGTATTAGGGGCTGGATAAGAATTGTCGACGCCGAATAAAAAAACAGCAATATATAAGTGAGGTAGAATAAAGTTTAACTGGTTAGATATCATTCTTGTAGTTTTTTTTAAAACCGAATTTTTGTCTACTGTTCATACAGCATCTATTTAATTATATGAAGTGAAAAAACTTTTATTTGTACAGTTATTATACAAAAATATGGCTACATGGATGTTGGAATATATGGATGTTTTCCAAATTTTTTATTGTGAGAGTAAAACAAACAATACCTGAAAAATGCAGTTGGGGGAATATTGCGATAAATGTAAGAAACAAATCATTGTTATGTTGTCAGATAGGCTTCATAATATTTTTTGTACCGTGTCCGCTCTGAAAGTGGAGCATATGAATCTTCGCAATGCGAAGACTTGTTTAGGTTGATGATTTTTTAAAAGAATTGGTCGCCGGACGATCGCTCAACCCAGTCTTGCATTTTTTAAAGTGTTTACTTAATTTATGAAATTGTAACACCTTCAATGTCTTAGAATTGAGCGTATATATTGTATTTATTACAATGCGGTTCGTGCTTCGCATACATGATAAAACACTTTGAAGTTATACTTGACGCGTGTATAATAAATACATTGATAAAATTGTATATTTAAATGGACATTCAATTTTTTTTTGTACATCTCAGATGTTAAGCATGATTGGTATCACAGATTTGGCGTCATTCATTTAAAATATGTGATAAAGAAGTAAAAGTTTTATTGGAGAGAGGGTGTCATAACAATTAAATATATGGTTACTACTTACCAATATGATGTCATTTCTTCACGTCTTACATTATTATTTTATGGAAAGAGTGAGCTACAATTAGTAATAGTTGATGCAATCCTCAGGAGTTGCAATTTTCACATTTTTAAATTTGAACACGATAAAATTATCATATATATCATAGATTTACAGATTGTTAGTATATAGCAAAATAATACGTAGGAAATTTAATAAGTGTATCACACAAGTTATATTAAAATTGCTACCATAAATTAACTGGTAATTTTATCAATTGCACATGCCATGTTTGTATATTCGAAGATAAATGACTTAGCTTAATGATTGTGAAGAGTTTTTAAAGTACCATACGTGTGTTTGTGTATTATTTTGGTTGGATTGAACTAGATTACTTTGTATATAATTTAGGAAAGCTTGAAGAACATAATTCTGTTTCATTAATGTTTATTTTCCACGCCTAAACAATAATCTTTGAAAATATACAAATAATTTCAATTTAGTCCGCCACTGAATCTAATGGTACGAGCATAAGGCACTATTTTTAAATGGATTTTTTAAGTTTTTATTCGATAATGACTAGATAGACGATAATTACGAAATACAGAAGCTTTATGCTTTGATGGAAATTACGTAAAGAAAAGCTGTAATAAACTTAGTATAAGCTTATATTATATAATAATTTTACGAAACAAGTTTCATGGTAATCTAATAATGGCTTTCTATCACGTTAGGGTAATATATACAGTAAATTTAACAAAATTGCCATTATAAAATACGACGCGAAAATATAAAATAATAAAGTAACAGATGCTTTTATGTAATTAAAAAATATGTATTTTTTAAATATATTCGAGTACATATGGATGACGTATTTTTTTCATGAATCATGACATTGAACAAAAACTCAAAATATACCTGGAATGATCATTATGAATAAATGATTGTGGCGGATAGTAGGAGATACTGTGTATTAAATATTTGTTATAATGAAATGAGGAAACGGGTCGTGCGGAAAATTATTACTTTAAAATAAATATGCAAGTGTCTTCGTTGTTTAAATGTTTAATCTAGCAACACGATTGGCATATTCTTCAACAGCTACGTTTAAACGTACAATGAATGCTAGCATAGGAAGATTCAACGAGATTTGAAGACTTTATATAATGTCGGTATAGTAAATAAAGAAGGCATGTGAACAAGAAAGTAAAATGCGTGGTTTCACGTAATTTAAATTTAGTAAAACATGAATGGACAATCAATGAAAAATTTCGTTATACAGTGATAACCAAATGAATCTACAAATAAAACCATATAGTTATCTTTAGTACGAAAATGTATCAATAAAAGATAAATCGAATAAGAACATGAAAAAAATTATTGGTTTTTATGATGAAAGAAAAATAAAATAAAATATTAAATTTATATTGTTTTTAGCTAGTGGGTTGTGTCTGGGTATTTGGGTTTCGAATTGGTTCCAAATGACATTAAGGTGCATTCAGTTATAATGAGATGTATATTAATTTCTAAAGTGAATTCATTCCACTATTCCAAAATTTAAAAGAGAATTTGAACAAGCATTTTTTTGTATAAAACAATCACAGAATATGTTTTTTTGATGTTAATTTTGTTGTTTTCAATGTTTTTATATGCTATATATGGGGTTATATCTTGTACACAAAAAATACTCGTTCAAAATCTTCCTCACTAAATTTTAGCATAGTAGAATAAGTTCGCTTTGGAAATATACCTATAATATAATAAATGACAAAAAAAACAACCTGATTACTACCAAGATAAATATACTTGTGTAAACATTTACAATAAAAAAATAACTATAATTATAAATATTACAGGATTGTTGATATCCGTTTCATTCTAAAGTCTGTATCCATCTACTACTATTAGTAAATTGTATAGTTATTTTGAAATTGGCATCACAAGTAAAATAACTGTCAATAAAACTAATTTGAGATTAAAGTAGTTGTAAATAAATCAGAGTGGAATGGTATTCCATAAATTTGTTATACAATTGAAAATTGTTTATATTTCAATTGATTTTTGTTTAGTTTAAGTTTTGCTAAGTCAGAATAAATAATGATTAGTTTAAAACAAGTTGTTTCAGTTAATTTGTGTCATATTTCTACAAAATTCATTCCTTTGAAATCGTAGACAACAGAAAACATTTCTCAAATTTTAATAAAGCAGCGGATTTTCATTTCCTAATGAACCAAGAACTATAAAACTTTCAGATAGGTATGCCCGAGTAATAATATTCTCGAGACATCTTGGCAGTTAAAGTTGAAGGTCTTCCCAAAGAGAATATCTTTGTTTTGAGGGTCCAACGGCAGTAAGTTCGTGTCATGGCGGCGAGCAATTTGAGAAGGGCTCTGCCGACGCCACATTCCTGTATTTTATGAAACGGAAAGCTACGCATAGAAATGCATTACCCCTCTCAGGAATTCCTTGACAGCTTTGCTCACATTTGATGACTGGTTATGGCGAGAGATACGTACAGGGTGTGTGGTGTTTCATCCATTTATACTACAATATATTTCTTTTAAAATACCTCCACATAAAATGATAGCCTACTATAATCATAATAATAAAAATCACATATAAATTATATTATTATATTAACGTAAAAAAAATCTATTTGATAGACATTTACAATTTTCCCTTTAAATCATAGGTTCCAAAAGTGGGTTGTAGTAGATTCAAAAGCATTTAGAAGTTTATGCGGTCTAAAGGGGCCGTTTAGTAATTGCCCCTTGTAGTAGAAATTAATAATTGCATCACGCAAACTAAAAAAAAAATGCGCTGTTTCCTATTAAGCAAGCTAAAAAAATACGAGAAACTATAATTTCTGGATGGAAGTAAATTTTTTTGTTAGCGTGAGAAGTAAAAAAACGGAAAGGGGCGGTGAGTAGTTTTAAGTAACCTTTTCTTCGAAAAGGGAGCGGTAGTCCAAAAAAGATTAAGAACCTAAGTTTTAGATCATTATTTAAAATCTAGATTGAGCCTTTCAATTTCTTCTTGTTGAATAAAATTTACCATACACTATATATCTCTATGGTCTAGAGTCTAGACATTCTTGACCAGTGCTCTGCAACTGCTGTGCTGCGAGTCGATTCTGGGTGTGCCGTGGCAGATTTCACCAATATCAGAAAAATATGATTGTGACAGTGGTATTTCTTTTTTTGTTCTTGTGGTGTGGCGCGAAATTAAAAAAAAACGTCAAGTGTGCTGTGAAAGATAAAAGATTACGAAAAACCGCTCTAGACCAATAATTCCCAACCTTTTTGTGCCAATAAATAAATAAGAATAATTTCCGGTTCCCGAAAAATTATTTCTTATAGATTTAAAAAAAGTAATTGATTCGAGTATCCGATAATCGATTATTGTGAAAAATATTTGTTAAGATTATTCACTGTAAAGATTTGGATATCCCATAGTTGAAGAAGACATCTTCATAGTGTCAAGATCTATACGCTCCACGTTCGGAGGGACATGATAAAAAAGTAACTAATTTTTCAGCCTATATTTTTTAGTCTCAGTAACTCAATTTATAACCTAAGATTTATTACAATATTAATAAATGTTAAATGTAGATGTATAAGAAGTACAATCAATACAAGTATTTTTACGTCAGAACACAGCGAAAAATAATTAATACAATCTACACGATAGTCTGATATTGTTATGTATAAAAACGTGATATTATATTAGGCTTGACCACATGCTACAATTTCAACAGAATCTTAACCTCTTTCATATTATATATTATACGAGTATATCAAGCAGTATATATATATATATATATATATAAACTAATGGATACATTCATCCTTACATCGCTTCATTCTTCTGTCTATGGTTTCGTATTACCATGTATTTCTCCAGAACTTAATTATTTTATCGACTCAACGACCTTTCGAGTGACCGTTTTATGTATCTTTACTATTGCTGTATGACCGGATGACCACCAAATAACATATTTTAATATATTGTGTATTAATTTTAATATGTTGAAATATTTCCACATGGGCCAACTAAACCAGTATGTATTTATTATCTGCAATAATTAAAATAGTATTTGACTGTAAATAATTATCTTTGTAATAATCAAAATAAATATATTTATATTCAACTACAAAATAGTTGTATTAAAAAATAATTAAACAATACTTCTGTTGCTCTGTATAATGTAGTAATGGCGTATTAAATTAATGAATGGATACATCTTACAAGGTTGAAATCTATCTAGCTCCATAAAAAATGGTAAGTTGGATGACATAAATGTATTACTCGATAGAATAGTGTTTTTAACTATTATTGAATCTTTGATTTCTATTTTAAAATTTACTAAGACATTAAAAAACTAGTTGAATCCGCCTCTTATTAAATAAATCATATTATGAAAAATAGAGCGTATTAAAAACGTAAGCGATTATATGTGTGTGAAAAAACGTTATAAAAAATAAAGAAGCAAAAAGCGTGGAACAACTAAAAAATGTATACATAATGTATGTAGAATGGTGATTCGATAGACTTTGAAATCTTTCGCGTTTATTCGATTTAAAAGTAGTTTCAGAAACTTTAACTAGAGCATTTTTCTTTAGTTTTCCTTTTTGTGAAAACTTTGTTTTTACTTTTGCACGAGAATGTGAAGTTTATATTATTATGCCATTTAATTTAACGAAGAGTATAAAATCCGAATGAAAATTCAAACGTTTAAAAGTGTTCAATGCGATATTTCGAGATGAAAGATTATTTTTATGCGATATTAGGTGTTTTCAACAAAATTACCACAAGATTTTATTTTATTTATTTGAATCCCCGTTTATATGGTTTTTAAATGTCAAGCTATTTGCGTAGTCTATAATACGATAAATACAGTATTGGCATAATATATATAATACATATTTTACAGTATATTTTCTGTATATTTGATTTTTTAAAATTGTACTTGTATCATGTTCGCTCTGAAAGTGAGGTATATGGATCCACATAGTGGAAATGAAGTATCTGAATCACCACAATATGAAGACATGTATTTTCAAAATTTTCACGAAAACTAGTTGTCAGCCAATTATTTAGCCCACTGTTCATCTAGTTCTATCTTGAATTTGATAGGAAATATTTAAACATTTATATGTTATAAACATGAAATTTAGTTTTTATAAAACGAAATAATATCTAAGATAATATTAACTGTTGAAATAATTAAACATTCAGTTCAAATGTATATTTTGCTTTACAACGTCCGCTTAGAAATCGAAACAGTGTAGAAATGGCCAATTCAGACACAGATTATATATTATATAATATAACAACATAAAATGAAGACTTATCATAGAAGATATTGTTTCACGAGACTTAGTTATCAGCCAACTGTTCAATACAATGAGCATCTAGTCCTACAATTTTGAATTTATTACAAATTATTAGTAATTTTTAAACCTTTATTGCTAAAGAACGTATGCTTATTAATCGGCTACTCATTGTTAAAATAAGTTAGCTATTTAATATAATAATAATGATGGCAAAAACGATGTCTAAAGCACTAATCAAATATAGCTTGGTCTGATATGCGGTGTGATGGATTGCTTGATTGTTTATTACAGTGATACTGACCTCTAAAGTTTCCCAAAGTTAGCCACTCATTCTACCAAATACGGCCATGAATACACTACGAATACATTAGTATGGCTTTAAATTTATTATGATCAACATTGCTCGGTAATTGATAGAAATATTTTTTGAACCTGATTGATAAATATACTCACATAGGGCTGTTGATAATAATTGACATTTTATCGTCGTGTAGCAATAAAAACACATGGTATACAAGTATAAATATTATCTAAAATATATTGAAAATACACTTCATCTAAAAATGCCTTGATTTTATACTACTATAATCAAGGAAAAATTTATATCTTTATTTTCAGGACAACAATACATTATTTGAAACGCGTACGAGACAAGGTTTTGAAATATGTATACGATTAACCCCTTCTCTGCTGGTATTATAATTTTCAAGAATTATATACCTCGCTATTTGGTAAACGAATAGATATATAACTAAGAAAAATAATTTCTTTCAACTACTTTTATACTGATATCTTATTGAGTAGTATATTTTTCAATAAATGTATCGTGGCAAAGATGTCAAAATTACTTATCACTCAGGAGAAGCGAAGCCAATCTCCAATAACTTTTAGCAATATACATGGCAGTCATTTATTTATTTAACATGTTGACAATATTACAAATTGTTAGTTCAAAGCATTATTAATATGCGACAAATAACAAAAAGGTATACATTTATTACATAAAAAAGCACATAACAAAAGCAATTGAACAGAAAAATAAATAAAACAATCAGAGGATTTAAGAATGAAAGGTTATGTAATTATACGAGTATACTTCACATTCAGTATCTAAGTATAAGAAAAATCAAGAAGATAGTAATATCATTGTATACATAAGTATATGTATGAACATAATACATTAAGTATAGTGTATTTTTATCGAAACTCCATGCACAACAACTTCAGGTGTAATTTTTTTTTTGACTAACGTGACTTATTAGATGTTGTCAATAATATTTTGTGACGTTTTTAAAGAATTTATTTTATGATCTAGTATTCGGAAAAAACATTGTAGCATGGAATGGGTTAAATACGTCTCTTTATGAGTTACTCGCTTCCTTTCTCTCTCTCTCTCTCTCTCTCTCTCTGAGTATGACGTCATATCCGTACATTTTGCAGATATAAACTCGCCGCGAAATTACAAAGTTGAACTTTTCAGCACATTCAAACAAACTAGCCTACTAAAATATGATATTATTTGCAATATGCAACCTACGTATTAGTTATCAAATAAAAATGTGGATTGAACGGATGTGGAATTTGTGGATTTCGGAAATGTGGAATTTTCAATCGATCTATCGTTTAGTTCGCTTCAAAACATTTGCATTTGAAAGTTCAAATATCGACGATGTTTGATATGGCCAACGTAATATAGATAGGGAACCATATAAATTAATGTTAGGTTTTGTTGTGACTCTACTTTAGATGTATTCCAATAAAATTAAAAGTCCTGATAATATGATGTTTTTTAAACACTTTTTTGAACGTGTAGGTTTAAAGAAAAAAGGAATTTCAAAATTTCATTGCGGTTCCATCACACGTTTTTCAATTTTTTCATTTATTTAATTCCCATATTTAAAAAAAAATGATAGCTACATACTAGAAAATTTGTTACAAAGAGATTTTACCTGTACATTTTGTATGAAAAAGATGGCAAATAAGTATTTAAATTAAAAAAACGATAATATGTGAAATTTGCGACCAGAAAATATCATTTCCACTACATCGATTTTATAGCTTTGAATAAATTATTAAATAAGTATCATTTTGGGTAAATAAAACACCAGCTTTAGTCTTCATGCACTTCAAGGTTGTGTCAATTTAATATTTTGACTTTGACCCAAAAAACTATTTTTCTATCTGCATACCAGTGTTTCAGTTTCTTCAAATATTGTTGAATAATTTGAGAAAATAATGAAAATTAGTATAATATCAAAGAAAATTGATAAACCAATAAGACCCATGATTAAGGTAGTGAAAGGTAGTCACGCATGTTGATAGTAATAAGCTTTTAAGGACAAATTTTGGTTCAAGTTTTGATATGTTTTGACAATTTGTGGTAAATTTAATGCGTGATGTTTATTGAATTTCACCAACGCATACTATTTAAAATCAAACAAACAAATAATTTGATAAGCCAAAGATGATTTATTAAGTTAGTCATCATTAGTATTTTCAATATTACAAAATTGGTATGATAAGGAATCATTTCAAATATTATTTGAATTTTAGAATGGTTTCAAATTGAGAACGATAGTATGAAAATTCAAATGATTAAAACAAATGCTCTCGGCCTCTTTATTATCGTCGAAATTCTTTGGTATAAACTGCTTCAGTTTCGCAAGCAGAAATACCAGATTTCCGTTGTATTCATTGCTAAAAGAGACGGAGCATATTATTAGTAATGTTAGAAAATTAGTCATTATTCACTTCATATGACTCGGCATATAATTGTAGTATAGAACTAACAGCCTAGAGAGAGACAAGTAGACGGAGAGGGCATTCGTTATTTCATCTGAAATGGCGCGGTAAAAAATGACCCATTTAATTCAAACGCTGCGAATCTGTAGGGTGAAAAAATATTCAATACAGGATGTCTTTCGTCAATGTTATCATTATAAACATGAAAAGAACGGAAAATATCAAGAAAAGTTTTAAAAATGAAAATTTATTTATCAATAGACAGACTTACTATGCTAATAAAACGCTTTCTAAAGACATTTTTTTATTATGTATTTCACTTTGTTTTTTGTTAATATCTTTTGGTATATGAAACTTTTCAAAAAAATTATAGAAGTTTATTGTTGTTATCGTATCGAAAATGGTGCAAACCATTCTGCATGTGGATTATATGGATATCCATAATGTGATGATTCATATTAAACGATTGCGTTTCACGACAATTATTTTGCAGCTACTCATCCTAATCATTATGTATTCAGTCCTGGATTTAATTAAATGTTAATAATATATTTATACAACTGCGGGATTTGAATCGACACTCTTTGGTATCAAGAGAAAGAACAACAAGTGTGCGTGCTTATCACTCATCCATTGACTTCACATTAAAATTTTAGCCGAGTGGTCACATTTCTAGTATTGACATTATCTATAGTATTCTCTCGATCTCTTATAACTTATCTATACATATTATCATGAAAACTGTTCTTCAAAACGTCATAAATGTACCAATAGTATTTGTTAATCGTCTACGTTAAAGTGTTTTTAGGACAAAATCAACAGTTTACATATTCTAATAAATCCTAAAAAGCTGCAAAAATAATATTTTCCTGAATAAAACAGTACAATGGATATATGATGTTTTTATAAATATAAACTAAAATAATGTGCTTGTAATTTAAGTGTGAAACTCTAAATAGTAAATTAATCATATGGATATCCGAGAGAGTAAGTAAAGTGTAATATTTGATGTAAGTATTAAATTTCGCTTAGAAATATTATAATATTATATAATACAACAAAGTAAATACGTTTTGGTAACAATTATTAGTTTCGTTCCTCATTTCGAGATTACCTTTTAATGGAAAACAGATATTTACGTCTCAGTAGCATTAATCTTTTGGGCATGATGGTGTGTTCAAATAAATTTTGAGTGTAATAATAAATACTGGTGGAAGATTTTTTGTTTTGTTTCAGAGATTAAAATTGATAATCCACGAGCCGTCTCTGATTCCGGGGCTAACATCATTAAAAAATATTGAAAATAGAACACCCGGTGTATAAAGAAAATCGCCGACTGGGTGATTGTGCTCCTATGGACGAATGTAGGTTTTGTTCGGGACGTAAATTGTACTTGCAACTGAAATTTATGGTTGTGTTGGAACACCCAAAGGACTCCCTCCAGGACGATTCGGGAAGAGAGAGAAAGAAACACACAGAGAGAAAGAGAGAAAGAGAGAGGTTTTAATATCTCAAAAGCAATTAGTAAAGATTTTAACTATTTCTCTTTCTGTTTCTTTTTGTAGCCGTGAGACAGTGGCGTGAAAATTTCTTCGTTGTATTGTTGGTTCAAAGCGGACATTTATTTATTTGGCTTGTTAATGAGATAAGTTTCTGCATGCAATTGTATTGCTCACTTGACGGCTGCAATCAATTATGTTTTCTTGGCGTTGTTGCATCACGGATTTATATTTATTATGTGTTCAAAGTATCTTAAAAAAATATATAAAATCAAACGATTAATACTATCGTATTATCTTCAAGATACATTTTTATTTAAATGATCTATACCGTCAGCATTCTTAAATATTGGGAAATGAATGGAAATGATTTCCTCTTTTTTTAAATGAAAATTTTCTAAAATGAAAATAAATGAGTATTTCGTTTTCTTTAATGTCCTAATACTTACTTTTGTATATGATTTTTTGGTCCTCCTTATCAATTTAACGAATGTGCGTTTTCAACTTATGGCCATTTATATATTAAATAAGTAACGACATCAAGTTTTCATATTTAATTTGAAATAAAAACCTTCAAATTTAGTGACGAGAAACTATAATAATAAGCTATTTTTTTTTTTTTTTTCAGGTAGCATAATTTTAATTATAAAAACATAAAATAAATAAAAAATCGAACAAAATTTTGATTGATCATGAAATAACAATTTTAAATAAGATTAAAATAGCATACTTAACATAACAATGTATGGCTTTATATATTTTTGAATATGTACATGTACGTTTAAGGTTCAATTTCGTATTTTTTAAATATCTAGCAGAAATAATATATTTTAAGTGGTCTAGGCTTTAATAAATAATAAAGCTTATATAATAAGTTTTTTTAATCATTAATTAACAATGCCAAAATCGATCCCTGATGTTTATACATAAAATTAGTTAAGTATAAGCAAAAGCATTATTAATTAGCAAATGTAAACAAACTGAAAATTGATCATAATAATATAAAATAAATTCAAAGTTTCAAAC
>JAGVSQ010006273.1:0-16580 GCA_022683975.1 Rhyacophila evoluta
GTTAACGTATTAAACTTGTAATTTGTAATGTTACAACATGTAATAAATACATAAACTTGAGTATTAATTCAAATTCTAGAATTTTAGCATTCAGCATTTTATTATTTAAATCGCTTATCATTTCTTTCGTATAAACATACATAAATTCCACACATTATGTGATATTATTCTATTTATATATAAAACTGCTAATGCTACAATTTTGCAAGCGAATTGAAAATGGACGCGGAAGCGATCGGTTGCCAACTGGGGTATAAAATGTCCAGCTGTAAAATAAATATTGGCATAATTAGTTAGTTTCAAATTACCATAACGCTAATTATTATGTAATGCCAACAACACACTACACTATCCCCGGCAAAAGGACGTAACCCTCAGTATTTGCAACAACCAGAATGTATCCAACTTAATACACATTTCATCTAATGGATGTAAACTGAAAATGCCGAATTGGTATCTAAATTTAGTTTTGAAGTTTGAAAAAAGGATGGTCTGTCAAATTAACAACCAGGAAAATGGACTTCTACCTCATCATTTCTATTGGCTTTCTTTAAATAGATTATTAAAATAACATCATATCTAGTAAATAATACACCAGTGTGTTGGTCTTCATGCACATCAAGATTGTGTCTATTTAATATTTTTCCTTGGCCCAAGATGATTAAATGAATGTTTATCGTTTCTTCTGTAATTTTCTTTATTTGTGGGTTATGTTATTTTTCCTCTCTAAAGTCGATATGTTTAATATTGTAGTGTATAAATTATATAAACGATTACTGTTAGCCGTTTACTCGCTCACTTATGTACGATACAATTATCAATCAGTTTTAAATAAACTGTTGATATTTTGTCCTGAACTTTGTAGTGTAATGCAGCGTTTTCAACGGGGATCCAGATGCCTCCCAGGGGAGCACAGAGACCTTCAAGAGGGGCACAAGCCAAAAAATATTTTTTTGGGGAGACAAATTCTATGGGGAGGCACAGACAACATATATTACGCGACCTGCTAGGTACGAATGTAGAAATTACGACCAATTGTTTTTTTGATGAATGTACGAATGTAGGCATGTGGGTAATTTGTTTCAAATCCTGTGATATCTTCGTCGAATGAAGTTGATCGCATTTGGAGATATGCCTGGTTGAAACAAGGTGGAATAGACACATTGTACACACTTAGTTTTATCATAATACATACGTAAGCAGTTATTTCGATAGATTTTCGATGGCTTAATTGAAACACGTACGACTAATGACGACAATGACGTTAAAACGAAAATAGTTACTGGCATAACTGATTCATTTACAGAATTATCTCGTCTCAATGACTTAATTTTCAGTCAAGATGATTTGCGAAATGTTTTTCGAATACTTAATATCTGTCATTGGATCACGAGAACCTTTGTTATTAACCAAGTATTATTGCATTGAATGAATTGTAAGTTAGTAATTATTCGAAAAAATATGGAATTAATACATAAATTTACTGAACAAGTTTTTATTATTGTGCCATTATTTCAGCATAATGACTTTCCTCCCAGGACTTAATAGACAAATATAATTATTTAAATACATTAATAATCCGCAAATTTAAGTGCATATGCACTTAAATATGACACTTATTTTTGTCGTGATTTGTAAGTTATTTGCGTTGAAGTAAATGCGTATATATTTTCAGTCAGTAAAAAAACATTAAGTAGTAGCTGATTTTTATAACTATAATATAGCTAGCCAAAAAATGTTGGACCGAATCACTGAAGTGCTACTCATAGGCCACCTTCAGATGAAGCATCAATTACTACAAACACTTCGTGAGAGTAATTTACGTATTATTACACGACGCTCTATCACCGTACTGTTTGACCATATCTAAACTGCTCTAATAATCGCATGCACACACGAATCGTCTATGAATACCGAAAATTCGTATAGATTTTATTATAAAACATAATATAATGACATTTTGACTCAAGTGTAATTGCACGTGCTACATATTTCGAAAATATTTTTACAATTCAATGTGGCTTTTCTAGTACTACCAATGGAAGCTATATTTACTGATTAAAACGGTGTTTGTGTATTTCAAAACAACATTTAAAAAACAAACTTCCTAACGATTATACACTTTTTATGTTAATTTGTTGTTACGGGGTAAATATACATCGATTAAATAATTATATAAAACGTAGTCCTAAAGGTTAATGCAGTGATTACATCAACAGGTATATCTTCGTATTAATAGAATAGTCATTATATCAATTGCAATTCTACAGATTATTTAAATTTAGTTCAAGTATTTATTCAACACTAGTGAAATATTGTTTCACATACAAGTAAATTAAATATATACTCTACAGCCATATTACAGTTCTAATAAAAAAAATGTACGTAAGCAAGAAAGAAGTTTTTTTATAAACTAGTATTACAATTATTACATTTATACAAAAAATGAGGTAGACAGTTTCTAAATAGCTGATCATCCGAAATAATGGCCTATTCTGATAAATAGTTTTGAAACGTAACACGCCGCTTGTATCAGCAAAATCAAGTTTTTGTGTAGTGCAAAATTGCACAGCATTACGGAAGGCGGTATAATGTTATTCATTTATTGATATCGATTCGTAAGCGACCGTTTTCGGGTTCAGTTTCGCATACTATGAACTATGACAATACAACTTTTTCCTTATCTGCGGCTTCATTAAATTTCTAATTCCTGCCAACAAAACAGCGCTGGCGTATCTGCCTTGCTGCACAGGCATTATTTTTGTTTACAAAATGAGTGATGTAATCGTTATAGAAACAACTTCCACGGGTGTGTAATACCTGCCAAGTGACAACACTAAACTAGAACGTATATTTACGACTACTGTTGTGATTACTTTAACCTAAAACAGCGTCAGAGATCACGTGATTAGCGTGAGTACAATAGAATAATACGAAAGATCAATAGATCATGCATTACGTTCACAATAATCTATGAAAAATGCACTGAATTATGCACACGACGACAAATAAATTATACAAGCTTAAGAAAACACATAACAATTGTAAACATGATCAGTGGCAAAGTGATTGCCCGCGCACTTTTAATAAATATGCAATTATTTATAGAGGCGTTTTAGGATGCATGAATGTTTACCAATATTCATTCCTTATCAATTGTTTATATTATTTTCATAAATTACTTACGTCTCGGGCAATTGTAGTGAAGGAGCTCCTTTTCTTTGAAAGACACCATCGACAAAAACGCCATTTTTTCCATTGCATGTCATGAAGAACGCTGGATGATCAAAGAAAACCTCGAGGTGCTTCCTCGATATAAAACTGGAGTGTCCCATGTTGACGTCCACATCTCCTCTGCTGGAGTTCCGACCGATTGTTATGTGCTTCTGGCGCACTAAATATTCGAAATCGCGACCCTCGAGGCGCGCTATGGCAGCCCCTGACACCTCAGGGGTCCACTGCACCGTAGAGGGGCTAGCGGGTGCTGACTTGAGGGCTAGTAGGGCCCAAGCATCGCTTTCGGCGGTCCTGGGGTATTGGGACATCACTAATCACGACACTTCACAAATCAGGGGTCACACTTCACGACACCGCACCGTGTTTACCCACAGCGAAAACGTGGGTGGCACAACATTAATACACACTTGGCCTGGGGAGACTCGACATTTCGAATGAACGACTGCGGTTAAGGGACGATTCAAATTAAATGGAAATCGAACTGGACGAATGCATCTTTAGTTGAAATGTAAATATTTTACCTTAAGTTACTGTTATATCCTGCGACCAGACAGAAACGAATCTACGTTGAGGTTACTAACATGACGCACATGCGCAGTTTCTACTTTCAGCCAGTAAACAAGAATTATATAAACAACCACGTGATACTGGTGCCCAAAATTCGAAATATCTCACAAAATAGCCCGTGAACGCGAAGAATTGATACTGGATACTTATCTGGACGGTTTTCAATGATACCCAGCAGTACCTATTATTTATGTGTAGATGTTTACAGTTAAATATATTAAGAATTTTCACAAATTTAACATGAGGCACTGAACACTTAACCAAAAATGTCAAGACGGGTCGAATAACGCAATACACATGCAATATTTGCCAACCGGATTATTTATCCTTACACCGCCATCTGTAGTGTCTTATTGATAAAAATAAATTAGTACAACAATGAAACGCGGGAGATTGAAAAAGAGAACTTTCTACGGTTAAATTCTTATTTTATTAAATATAAATGGTGGCGTGTGTGAAAAAAAATGATAATTTAATTTTCGATTGGAAAAGACGACGATGGTGATCTTATCTAACGGTTAGTAATAATAGAAAATAAATCAATAGCAAACAATAATTTATCACTCATATTTTTGGTTGTCGATTGCCATCTATGGTTTATTTAGGGATATTTTTCAAAACATTCGTTGGATAAAACAGGTTTTATCCCTAACGCATCCCTTAAAAATTAGTGATTCACAACAAATATAATTACCATTTAAAAAGGGTTGCTTACTATCTTCTTTAAAAAGACAACGCAGAATTATTTCATACTTTGAAATACTGTATTCATTTTCATTTTCGATATGAATAATGCAGCATATGGATCTCAAGGGTGCAACAATTTCCACTACACGGGTACGAGGGTATATGAAACTTGACAATATGAAGACTGACTTCAGCAATTACTTTTTAAATGTAATTTATTAACCATATATTTGTACTATCAGAAATCATTAATGACTTTGATATTCTTGTCCTCAACCTTGCACACTGATAATAATAAGTCCTCTCAAAAATCAGTCTGTATATTTTTATGACATGGATGACCTGGTGATTGTTGTTTTTGAAGTACTAGTAGCAATATCTACTTTTCCATGTTAAACTGTTCAAAATTCCTGTGAAAACAAGTTTTTCTAACACTGATCCACCTACAATTATTTATTTACATGTCCGCTCCGAAAATGGAGCATATGGATTCACACAGTTTGAAGATCACCGCTCTGAAAGTGAAGACGTCTTGACAGACTATTTTTCATGAGAATTGCTCGTTAGACTCAGCTCAGTGGGGATCCAGTCCTGTATTTTCGGATTTTTAAAGATCCGACAGATATGGGAATCGAACCTATATTTCCCGGATTGGAAGGTGCACACGCTAATCCCTACACTAGTTGGGATATATTAAACATATTTTTTTAGCCGAGTTGAATTCATTTCATACATGGGGTGACAGATTGTCTCTCCAACATTATCAAATTATTTATGATTTTTTAATTCATACTTTCATAAATACCACAATAAATACATATGAATATTTTAATCGAGTGATTTTCAATCTAAGCATAATTTTACCATTAGCTCTTACGTCAGTGATCAGTTAACTATTACACTTTCCCATTTTCATGTCTTTAAATACCATACTTCATGGAAATTTATTCACATGGTAGATAAAAAATAAAAGTTATATCGTAATAAATCACCAACTTGTGTGCTTTAATTTTCATTATGAATCAAGGTAATTTGATATTTTCAATTGATGTGAATTGCAAATTGTAAAAATGAAGGCCCCTTGGCCTGCTGTTTTGTGGACTATGAGAAGGCATTGGACAGTCCGCACCGCCCTTCCCTCTGGATGATACTAAACGCATACGGCATTCCTCCCAAGATAGTTGCCATCATCAAATCTCTGCACGAAGGTAGCAAAACTGCATCAGAATCGGTGACACAGTTGCAGAATGGTTCGGTGTCTCCAACAGAGTTAGAAAAAGATGTGTTCTTGCTCCGTTCTTATTTAACTAACTCTTTGATTTTGTTGTATGAAAATCAATACCACCAGACCGAGGAATAGTTGTTATATGGCAAAACTATGCAACCTTGAATACGCAGATGATGCTGTCATATTGTCATATTGTCTCGCATTGATTTTAAAAAGACGAATATTATGTGCAACCATGCCTGCCCGGATCCTGATTATCCTCTGACTAATGATGAACAGAGCATCGAGTGTCGACAGTTTCAGATACCTACGGGTACACATTATGGAAGATGGCACTTTACAAAGTGAGCTCGCTATTTGAATAGAGATTGCTGGAGCAACCTTCAATTCTATGCGAAATGTCTGGGATGCCAAGCTGTACAAGGTAAACACCGAATGCCACCTGTTCAATGCATGCATTCTGGTAGTGCTGCTTACAGTTGTAAAACGTAGCACCCAACAAAGGCCCAAAACTATAAGTATTCTAAGCTTTGAGAACATGTGGCTGCGGCGGATTCTGGGGATAAGGTGGTAAGACTTCGTTCAAAATGAGAAGATAAGAGAATCGGCCATGCAGCCACTTATCACTGACAAAGTGAAGCTGCGACGGAAACTGGCTTGGCTACATATTGCGGATGCCTCAAGAGTCTGAACCTAATCTGCCTATTCTTTAAGCAGACCGGTCGTCGGTATCCCAGAACACTACTAAATACTGTCTGGAATATACTCGGCAGAGTTACGGGATGCAGGTGCATGACCTGGGAGGATGCAAGAATACTGGCAGGCGACAGGGATTCTTGGAGGCGGCACATGCTGTCCATATACTCCACTACATTTAAAATTTGAGTAGTGGGAAATTATCATCACAGGACTATTTTTATCTCTTTCAATGGAGCATATGCCAGTGCACATAGCCAAAGGGAGCCTCTGACATACAGATATTTTTAATTTCCTCAAGTTAGAGAGTGCATGGAGCATCTGAAAACACTCACAAATGGTATTCGGTTTGAAGATACCGATCAGGATGAATTGCTCAAGGCATCTGCAGCACGTGGCCAAACTAGTTATATCACTGTGTCTGTATTACCCACTTCACACTCTCAAACCTGCTTTGATGTGCAGTATCTATAAATAAATTAAAAATCAGTGATTTCTATCTCCAGGAAAATCGGTAATTATTCTGTGGTTTCACTATATTGTACAATACAGAATATAATAATTAGCTATATTACAGCATTTTAATAAATGAAAGCATATTATTAATGTGGAGTAGTGATTAGTATCTATTGATTGATCTATAATATTAGTAAGACTTCTGATATTCTAAATGTGCATTTTGGATGTTTAGTTCAGTATTTTTCAAGTTATCATCGAGAAGTGACTTCATATCCTATTTGAAATAATCATAGCTGGACTCCTAAACATTTTTCAGTATACTTGATTTGCTATGTGTGTTTTTTTTTAATAGTTTTATTTCGCCTTAATAGCCAACAACTTTGGCAAGAACAAAAATCTTGTTTACAGTGTAATGTTAAAGTGCAGCATGTGCTAGCTGATAATTTTTGTGTGCATTTTGATGCTGTGAGATTCACACTGACATTAATGTGTTTTAAAATTGTATTCTTCATAAGTTTATTTTTAACATTGTGGGCACGATTCTGGTAGACATTCGTATTTATGGTAAACAATAATTTTGATTGATTTTCAGTCAGTTGGCTTTATTTTAAGGTACGCAATGGGTTGGGTTGAAAGAAAGTTTTAATTTTTTTTCATTATATCAACTCTACGTTCAATTTAAGATGTGACAGCAGATTTTGCAGAGTTCATTTGGGTGACTTTGATGTTTTCAAATTTTTACAGGCTGGCCCAAAACAATCAAGATTTCCACCGACTTGAATATGTAATGCTTTGTATTCATCTAAATTTATACATTCCATTGTATTCGGAAAATTTTCAGTCTTACAATGTATGTGGAGGATATGAATAAAATTATATTTTTATAAGGCCAAATTGAAGTCGACAAGTGAATTTTTATGAACCATCTTTCAGCCCACTCGATGAATGTGCTATATTTGTAATGAATAATTGTGCAAATTTAGTTCAGTAATGATACTAAAAAGTTACGCCAACTCGAATTCAGCTTAAAAGTAGTCACCAAGTGCTTTGTAATAGTAACAAACTTTTATTCATATTCTTGTTATCAGGAAGATGGGGAGAAGGTATTTTCAACAGGGTTATGTTTGTAAGTAAAATTTTAGAAATAAACTTTGAGTTTATTAAAATGTAGAATAAAAATAATTTATAAAGCAGCAGTGTAAAGAATAACAGGCTATATGCAAGGCTCACCGTATTGCTATGTGTAAAAGGTATGGTTATTTTAATTCATGAAAAGGTACAAAACAGTCTTTTGTTTTAATAAAAGTAGGTATAGATCCAAAAAATTAAACAATTTTGTATAAAATTAGGTTTCCATCAGAAAAGAAAAGCTTTTATACAGATAAGAAAACACGCAACATGGAATGACTCAAAACATTTGAGAAAATATATTATATCATATTTTTTATAATACAAGATGTGAAAATAGGAATCAGCATTTCTAGAATGTTATTTAATTTCCGTGAGCTTTGCATATAATCTAATAAAAAGCATCACAACAGCATCTTCAGGAATGGATCATGATTTTGACATAATATATCAATTATAAAAATAGGTCAGGAATAATGGCAAAAAAGCAACCAATTTGAAAATTGAAAATTTATTAAAACCTACCTACCTATAATATTTTATTCTTTCATTATTTCAAAGTCATCATTGTTATTTTGGGTTATTTCCATATTATTTTTAATATCATAATAAAATAGTGTCGTCTATTAAAATAACCTTCAAATCGTTTTCGATACGGCGCAAAAGAAAACCAACGATGATGATGACCACCTCTAAGAGCTCTGTCGCACATTATGCAAAATGTTCATTTCAAAATAATATAAAAAAATTGTCCATCAGAAGTCAAAATTTCAGCTTGTGACACTTAGGCCAACTACTTTACAATTAATTTCTAGATCCTAAAATTTAACGACAATAATTATTTGAAAATTTGTTGGGGCTACCTATCTAACTAGTGATCTGTTTAATTATAATAATATATCTTAAATGATTATGTATTATGTTTCCATACAAAAATGGAATAAGAAATATAATATGCAGTTAAATAGAAAAAAAACACAATATAACATTACTAAAGTAGTTGCAAGAATTATAAACTAAACAGTGTAAGAATTTTGTGGCTCCGAAGAAACCCATTAGATATTAGAAAAGTCAATGCATTTGAATACACAAATAATTTCACAGATTTCAAATGCACAGAAACATAACAGTCTACTATGAATGCAATTTTTATCATAATATTAGTATACAATTTTTTTTACATTAAAATGTTGTCGAATTTTATGTTCATGTCACATACTTATGATAATATATAAGAAAAAATGATTCAATTTAATTCAGTTATTATGAGTACTTCATGACTAGAGATTTTTGTCCCATTTTGATAAGATTGCTCATACATAGCACACCACAAAGGTTGTAAAATGAAATAAAAGTAATGTAATATAAATATGTATATATTCCATACAATTTGACACCCGTTCCGCTCCAACTACAGATCAAACGACAACAAATACAGTTTGAATATATAAATATAAATGAAAGTCATGGGTTCGCTAGCATAGGGGTGTTTTTAAATTACGAGAACGCAGCAAAAAATGTTGACACACCCTGATCAGTTCTTCAATACTATGTGTAGAATAAATCAACAGAAATACATTTATTGCAGTATAAACATTTTCAAACTACAATGACGTTAACAATTATTTGTTTTCTTTAAGACAATAGAGAATATGTTTCATTTCATATTTGTAAAACAAACTAAACATTAGATGTAATAAAACTTTGTTTCTATATACAGATAAAAACAATTTAATTTTAATATTATGGTTATGGTTATGAGTCATTAATTGGAGGAATGTTATTATGAGACAGTGAGCATCGAATTTGCACCATTAAAAAAAAACAACATCAAAGATATAAGCTAATTATTGCAGGTTTTCAGGGCAGTAATGTGACCCGACGAATCCATGTATTTAGAAAAATATATTTTTATCCAGGTACTAATTTAACAATACTTTCGTAATAGATCAATGCCATTCATGAGTCCACATAATACACACACACAATAATGTAAAATTAGTTTTCTGTACAATACATATAGATGCAAAAATGGTTAAAATTCAGCCCACTGTATTACGATAATGAATTTTTTTTTATCAATATACTATGTAATTACTCGAAATAACTGAATTAAGTTTATGTTATACTGTATTTTAAATGCAAGTCATTGAACTAGTAAAAAAAAATGTTATTTGTAATGTATAAACAGCACAATAAATGCAATCTCACCCGGCTGTACTCGCGTAGCAGTCGGATAACAACCTAATTCAAACATGATTTAATGTTTACAATAAATATTACATTGATTTTACCATCAACAATACAAAAATATCTTTTATGTAATTAAGCCACTCACTGTTACCGTTACTTATTTTCCAAAAATACTTTGTCATTTGTGTGATACGATAGTGGTGATAGTGTCGCCACATCCGAAACATATTACAAGAAAGAGTTGTTCAGCAATCTAATGGGCATTACACTATGTCATAGCTCAATAAGACACTGCTTTGAACTCATGCATCCATCGCATATTATAGGAAAAGCCAGACGGACTAATTGGAATATGTTGCAATAATTGCACTTTGAATAAGTATTGAATACATAGAGATATATACTTAGAATGAAATATTATTCAAGATTTGATTTACTATCGTATTTACTATGGTTTTAAATACACCAAAGTTTAGTTTGACTCCATATATTTCATAATGTAGCAGCAGTTACAGAGAAGACATTTTTATTTGAAAAGAATTATATATTGAATAAAATGAAGTATGTACATATGACAAAAATAGGCAATCCCAAAATCAGACCTTCTTCCACTATAATCAGGCGCTATGCTCAATTTGAAAAACCAAATCTGCTATTTGCAGTTTTATTACAAGCGTTGGCTGCATTACATTGCCTGTATTCAGCTAGGACATAGTGTTAAGAGATCTGACAACATTCACAAAGTACTACAAGTTCAATCAGTAATGTATATTTATAAATTTGAAAAAAATCTACTTAAAACTATGTCTGTAGATAAGATACCTAACCCTATTATAATATAATATAAGTGAAAAACTATTTGAAATATAAATGTTATGTATCTGTGTTATTATACAATCCCAAATGCTTCGACACTGACAAATGTGAAAAACCAAAAACTGGTCACTGATCACAAAAGAAATTGCTTCCTGTACCTTGAGAATAAAAATTAGTTTCTTTTATGAAAAAATCTTTTTGAAGTGACGATTGCTAAACAGATCGCGCATGTGTCTTGCATGATACTACATATATCATTTAATCTCCTAGTGACAAAATATACAAGGAGTATTTCAATTTCTTGAAAATAGGTGACAATTCTAATAAAATAAATAACTATATTAATAATATTATTACTTGTGAGTATTTACAAAAAATACCTTCTCAATTTGATTTTTACAATAAAAATATTGTAATATTTCGGTCTTCGGTGATTAATTGTATAGAAAAAATAGCTGAGACAACAAAACACTAGTCATTTTTTGATTGAAGAACATATTCATAGAGAAAATATATACTTTATAGACATGTTTATTTCTTTATAAATGCAAGTTTCACTCGGTAAAATAAAACTGTTCAAAGATTTAGCATCAGAATAGATGCACCATAGCCAATTTTTAGAATTCACTTTGAAACAATACAAAAAGCGTATCTCTGTAATCAACGTTTGCAGTTTTAAAACAATTATCTTTTAATATCGGTTGTTTTCTGAAGACATTTTAATGCAGAGTGAATATGAAAAGTGTTCGGGAATATTCATCTGAAGATAATACATATTGCATCGATTTTATTACACTAGAATAGGTAATATGTTAATAAAAAAATTATGAAGGCAGAATAAACTTACTACACTTCGGGTTTTCAATTCGACGATCGGTCAAATGCGTAAATGCAGCCTCAAAGGCTTATAAATAATATATATGGGAGAATATTAGATGTATTTACTATATTAATGTAGATATAATTGGTCCTTAAGCGACTATACTTTTTCAATAATAATTAATTAAATATACGTATAAATATGCCAAAATATACCTATGTATGTAAAATTTGTAAAAATTATCTGGAGCGGCGGAAGGCGATGGCAAGTTTGGCACAAAAATATTTCGCCGAAACGACGCTGGCCGAGTGTGGCTACGCCCTTCTCCTTCTTTTGCTTCGCAGATTCTACTGTTGAAATACCCAAAGCGTGTAGACTATGTCGAGCCGTTGACGTGTTTATGTTTGTCTTTCCGGGAGAAATGATTAAATTAGTCATGGAGACGTATGGGATTGATTGAAGAGAAATAATCGGTTAATATGTAATTAAAGTCATAAGGTACACTCGAGTTCCGCATTAATTGATTTGTGTTCTTCGACTAAAGAGAAAGGGAATGACGGGAGACTCGAGTGTTTTCAGGATGGGAACAGAATATGAAAATTTCTGAAAGCAGATTCACATAGAAAAAACAGTCACACATGAAAGTTCACACGTACAACACCGAAGTTTTAAAATTTTTGAATGCGAACAGGGTACACCCCTCTAACTCGACCGTCTCGTCTAACACACCCCCGTCCAATTGAAAAAAGAGTCCTCACGAGACGGCGGAGGAGGGGCCTCTCAGGGCTGGGAGCCCACAGGTGTCTGGCAGTATGGACACTCTTTTTGTGTAGATGCGCACGAGTCGCACATGACATAGTGATTACATGGGCCTAGTGTAACAGAACGATTTTGCTCTTCACATACCATACACTTAGTGGCCGTTTCTAGATAGAGCACCTTCTCTACCTCTTCCAAGTCAGTACGTAACTGTGCCTGTAAGCTTTTAAGCACAGGCAGCGGAAGACCGCGTAGGGCGGTGATGCTGCGCAGCTTGTGCAAATATGGGCTACCTTGCAGCTGTTCTACTTCTTGGCGAAGGGCAACAGCTCGTGCCACTGCTTCCTCACGTTGCTGCTCTGCCAGCGCCACTTTCCGGCCTGCTTCCTCGCTTTCTCTTTGCCATGCCTCACAGGCTCCACGCGCCTGTGCTATCCGCTCATCCCAACACACCTGCTGAGCTCGTGAAGTCTGTAGCTCCTCCCTAAGCCGGTTCAATTCCGACATGCCAGAGCCCACAGAGGGGCTGACCGAGTAATTGGCCATACTATTGTGGTTCCTCCCACCGGGAGACGCGCTTTGGAAGTCGAAGAGGGCACCTCCTTGACCGAAGCCACCGCCTGGTTTCCCGGACGGTCCCAGCTGCATGTGAGAGTTGAAGAGGGGCTCAAGGGAGTGATCTTGATGGGAATATCTTGCTGAGAGGTAACCCGACTGCAACTGCTGTAGGGGCGATCCCCGAGATGGGCTGAAATTGTGCAGAGCAGAGCGCTCAGCCAGTGCAGATCCAGGGATGTTCACGGGAGCAGATCCACCCAATAGTGAATTGTCAGCACCACAATGATCATTATCTGTAAGGTCACGATTTAGTGATGCCATCAGATTAAGAGGGTCATCCAGGTGCAGGTCATCTAGAGCATTACCTGAATGTAATAAAGGCATGTAACATTTAATATTCATAATTTTGTGGCAGCAATATTTGCACTGAGGCTTACAAAAAAAAATAGTTGGAATTTTTTTGCACGAATTGATTTCTTCAAAATGCCATTCAAAAATATAGAAGTTTCTTATAATTAAAAACATAATATAAAAGACGGCGAAATTTGGCAATCTAATGCGGGTGACTAACCTACTACTTCGGTCAGAAGGGCAGGATCAAAGTTGGGCAGAGAGTTATCAGGGGGGTTGGAGAGACGGGCGTGCTGCTGTGATTGATGATGATGCCACATAGCACAGATGGTCTGTTTGCGAGTCAAACGCTCTTGTATGGACAGTGATGCTTCACTGTCTATTGCTATTATTTGCGCCTTCATCTCTGAAGAGAAATCTGCAGAATGACAATTATTTAAGTCAAGATTTGCTGGTAAATGAATCACAATAACCACAAATTTTCGTAATAGATTCAGGTAGTAAGGTAATCCTTGGTGATTATTCATGATTATTCCAAAAACATTTTTAATGACTTGCTGATGGCAAAATTTTTATTTTTAATAATATAGTACATGTTGCGCTTATGTATGTTTTACAAAATGATTGATAATCTTTTTGAAAATGAAAAAATTTGAGATGGATACGAAATATTTAAAGAAATTGTATTTTTACTGATGATTGATATGTAAAATTTGAAAGTGTATTAAAAAACGAAAGATCAACATTAAATTTGCTCTCAATTTCATAAACTGTCGTGTCACCATATCCATTATATGAGCATATACAGTGACCCAATGAACTGTGAAATGATACAAAGATGTTGTAAGAGCCATAATTTTTATTGACTGAGGGAATTGTTCCTGTAAATTAAGTTACAACGGTGGAATATCTTTTATTCATGACATATGGAGCACCTTTTAGAGGATGTGATGGCACTACGCAAATTGCTACATATATATATAACAGTCTATTTCAAGGAGTGTTAGATATAAACGTAGTGTTGACCATGGCTATATATTAATCAGCTGATTGTCTAATAATTTTAGGGATATATTTGTTCAAATGCTGGGCTTATCTGTGAAGTCTGAAGATTGATGCCAATATAGCAAACTCACCAGGCATTGTATTATTTTGCTGACTGGCCATCTGTCCATACGAATTGGAGAGCATGCCATGTGAGTGCGGAGCCATGAGCTTGTGCTGTAGTTGTGCTCCAGGTGCTTTGCTGTGAGAACTATTTGAACCTAAACTGCTGGTAGACGCCGACTCTGATACTTCACCACTTCCATTCTGGATTATAAGACATACATACAATTATAAATAGAGAATTTAACAATTAATTGAGTCAGATCATTGAACTCAATATTAAGAATACAATTAATCGAGGTTGGTCTAATTTGTCTCATCTTGAAAAGTTTAGAACATAATAATTAATTCAAAAACATTTCAATTTCAGATTTTACATTTAATGATACATAAAATAAAAATAGATATTAATTTGGTAAACAAATGAGAAGGTAATTGCAACAAATATATAAGGGTGGTAATACTAACACTAGAATCTGAGCTTTTCTTATCTGGCGGCATGGATGAAGAGAGAATATCTGCGATGCTAGTGCCGCATTCCAACGGGACAGCGAGCTCACGTGCCAGAGACATCTCTTCTGCTTCAAGTTTAACAACATTATGTGTATTAGATTATTTGTTCAAGCAAGACACCGATTCAATTTCGTCATTTTATGACTGGCTATTGATCAATTGAAGCTACAATTCTATTATTATGAGTAAATTTAACTAAAATTTTAGTGACCAGATTAGTGTCTTAGAAAATTATATGAAATGCCTAATATGGGATGAAGCATATTTATGTCTGCCATATAATTGCATCCAAAAGAAAGGGACTTACGTTCGACGTGGGCAAACGCACAGAAGACTCCACGAGGGCAGTACCCAGCCTGTTGCACATCGTTGCATTTAGTACTCTTGTAAATCTCAGGATGGAATTGTTGCTCTGTTCGGGTGTGGCAGTAGGTGCAAGCGTCTCCATTGTCACAATTACCCGGTTCCCCCCACTCCTCCCCATGTTTCACATTGGGACAAGGCGTGCTTCGGTATTTGCACTTGCGAGGCGACCTTCGCTTGTCTTTACTGTTGTGGTACTGTGGACACGCATATCCTTGCCGACATAGACGCGGCGGTCTTTTACATGCTTCCGTTTTATAAGACGATAAAACATAATTTGTATCTGCGTAACAAAAGAGAATTGGACTTTAGAGAGGTAAGGTTTAAGTTTTCAATTTTGTTTTTTTCCCTGTGAGATGACACACTCAGTGTGTCACATTACAATACTTTAATACATAACTGAATTTAATATTCATATTTTCATATGATAAGACTGATTAATGAATTTTGCTTATAAAACCGGTCAACGAATACTGGCTTTTCAATAGTTGAGTACCTGTTTAATTTAATATTGTCACCGTGCCACTAACTAGAAGTCACTAACATCTTTGGTAAGTGATTTAGATACGTCCTAAGTACATAATTTTGAGCTGCGCATCTATGGGTATTCGATAATAATTTTTACTCTTTTCTTTCTAAGGTTTAAAAAAATAATACAAAATAAATGTTTTATTGGGACACCTGCGACCACTTTTTAATGAACTTCTGAATTAATTTTTATTTTTCCATTTCCTATGATGTCAACTGGGTTGACATCACATTTAGTTATGTGATTATTATATTATAATATAAGATAATATATTTGAAGTAGAGTTCAAACTTTAGGTATTTCTCCGTAGTACATTTATATTGGATAAAAACGTTACAATACATACGTATTTATCAGACGCAGCAATATCAAATATTTTGTCGAAAAATCAGACATAACTTTGCTAATGAAATAAAGAATTTCAGATTTGTGTATTTGTGTTTTAATGAAACTATTGTTGCAAAAATAAGTGTATCCTAAGGCGACGATAATACATATCATTTAATTGTCGCATATCTATATTCTAAATTATTTAAAACTGGTAAACTTCCATATGTGAGATCACTGTT
>JAGVSQ010006274.1:0-16579 GCA_022683975.1 Rhyacophila evoluta
ACAGAAGTCTCAGAAATTTCTTCTGAACCCTCTCCACCATGAGGTCGTATTTCAAGTGATTTGGGGCCCAAACAACCAATACACTCTCTAGCCTGCTTCGAACTAATGAAATTTGTATTTTATTTTTTTGCAAAAATAATAAAAACAAGATGACAAAGTTGTAACTATAAATAATATAAAAATTAAGCTATCCAATATAGAAGATATAGATTGATGCAATAACACTTAAAAATACTTAACAATTTTTCATATAATTCCATAAGGGCTACAATAAGTCAATAGAACTGTCTTTAATGATACACAGTCTGTATGCTTTATATAGATCTATGCCTCAACGGTCGTAAAATAAACTTATGTTGGTTGTGTTGCCGTAGCGACTTTCACAATGTTCTCTCACCGCGCAACATAGTTTGCTTGATTGGATGCTGATTCAATTTTGCAAGTCGCTACGCCACTTGTTATAATGCAATGAATTCAAATCAACAGAGCTACGACAAAATAACGAAAAAAAAAAATTTACACGTTTAATCAACTTAGGAAAAAAATCCACGGTGACAATTATTCCTTAGTATTGAGATTATGATAATTCATACAAAAACGATATTTTAAGTTAAATACTAATTTGTATTTCTTTAGTCTATCTATGTACATATTAATATTACATAATTAGTCATAGGAATAAAGACAAAATTTCTCACGATTTTCTTAAGTTTTGCAAGATTTTCTATTCACTTTGGTTAGTTTATTAACTTACAGTAAACAGTAAAATTACAGTATGGTGTTTTAATTGACAGTATTGTTTGACTTGCTTTGCTTGTAACTCTGTTGAATTGTTTATAATTCTATTGAAATGAATATTTAAGTTACGAGAAATTATGACATAATAGCTTTAATAATTATTTGCGTATAAATGGCTTTGAAAAGGCATTCGTAGGATATTATAATAAGAGATATTAGTAGTTAGTAAGAGATATATTAGTAAGAGATATATTAGAGAGATATTAGTAAGAGATATTGTATGTTTTGACATGACCATGAAAAAACGTGCAGATATATTTGTCTCTCTACGCATATTTTTTTTCACCTTCTCTCTTATCTTTTTTTCTCGCGTATTTTATAATTATACCTAAAGTAACACGAACGCACCTAAATAAGCAATGAAATTAACAATATATCGATTTAATATATGCATTTCATTATTTGCTTAAAGTCCTTTCCTGTTGGCAATTGTATATTTACTGTTTGTTTATAATAATATATAATTCAAGTAATTGAAACTAATAATAGTTTTATAATACAATATAAATAGTAAATTACCTTTATATTGTTAAAATAAATACAATAAAACGACATATTATATATATAGATCAATACTTTTAATGAAGAAAGAAAAGCATTGTAATCAAGATGAAAGCTCTAGTGTTATAGAAATAACTTTTTTTAAAGTGAACAATTACTTTTGATTAATTTGGTTTTTTACTTAATATTTGTCACTTATGTAATGAGAATATAATTTAAGATGTAGACACCTTAAATTTTCATTGTCAAAATGTAATTTTTTATTTGAAAAATCAGTGTAATATTAATTATTAATAAAGGATGATTGTTTTTATTTATTATTTAATTTTTTCTGTAAAAATATTAATGAAGCATGCAAGACAGAAACTAAAATAAAGCGGCATTCGCTATTCATTGAAGCGGTGAAAATTAAGCATTCTCTGCGGCTCACTTTAAGTAATTATTCGAGTAAATTATCTGTCCCCGTATTGTTATGTTATATAGTTATGGCTAGAAGTAATAACTATGACCGCACGGAGAGCAAGTGAACGTAGCAATTATTTCTATGGACAATTGGAACAATGGACGATACGTCTCCTTGCTACACCCGCACTTCCTACCAGAAACGATAATTCTTGTAGGAAGGATTTTGATACAATTCTGGACCCGCTATTCGGTACGTATCGCTTTGACAAAGGATAAACTTATATTACATGCAGCTTACAATATAATTATTTTAGAATAAAGATATTTTTTTATCAACAGTTTAAACAATGCAATCTCCATATACGTATTTTATTGAATCTTGATCGTTCGGTGTAAAAACGTCCAACTTTACAAAATGACAGTAATCTTAGTAATGTAATTACAAAATTTACTTTATTATTGATATTGTCGTAAATTGATGTTGCTTTGGTGGCTGAGTTGCAAAGCAAGCACATTTAAACATATGTACTTCGTCTATTCAAATTCTGTAGTTGCATAAAATAAAAATTAGATACGAAATGAGCTAAATCTAATTGGCTGACATCTAACATTAAATCTTTTTTTAAGAGTTTAAAGTATGAATATACATATTTTGTATACCTAGACCGGATGTTTTCTACGTATAATTTTATATAAAATAAAAATACGGGTATATTTGCATCAGGCCTACCTCGGATTCAAACTATTCCCAAGTATATAATAACTGTTACTTACATATTGATTAAATTAATTTAATTATTACTCACTCATTTTATAATTTTGAGTTTAAAATCAGTTTTCATATAAAACAACTAGTGATAGTTAATTCATATAATTTCTATCATGATAGGAGGTGTCTAGCAAAAGAGGAAAAAGAAGAAGAGGAGGAGATAGCGACGTAGATATCCTCTGTATATGTGACCCTGATTACTAAATAATTTAAATTCAAATAGTTACCTTCAGGCTTTCATTCGGATTATAAAGAATCAAAATACAATCATTTATACATCCAAATTTACAGCTAGAAAGGCGATAATATAAAACGTAAACAATTTTCTTAATGACTGACCATAGTACGGATTTGCCTGTGCTAAAACTAAAGTACAGGGCCGGCTGCAGATTAAGTCTTTATACGCTTTCGACGTATAATGCCCGCACTGTTTGTCGGCCGTACATCTATTCTATTCCGTGCATACATAAAACCTAATGTACGTACTTCTGCCTCTCTTATCTGCATGCTTCGACCGTAACTAAGATAACTTGAAATTCTAGAGGCGGACGGGTATTATTTTAGCGCTTCCCAAACCTTCACACGGAATCTTTATGCAATTAACTTCAATCTACTTTACCTGATAAATTTTAACACATCGAAATAAAATGGAATTGAAACTAAAAAGATCAGTCATTTTTGAGGCGTAGAAATGAATGAAGTAAAAAACAGAAATGCTGCTAGATTTAACAGATTAAAGTTTTGATATGCGATATTTATGGATCTTTTAATGACACATAGTTGGACATAATTATACTGTAAAAATAATAAGTTTTGAATAATACGATCATTTAATAATGTGGTTACAGATGATTCTATTATCTGTTAACGTAGTATAATGAAAAAATGGTATATTGTAAATACATCGTTCTTTAAACGCCTAAAAGTTAGATGGCAGGATCATAGATTTTTTAAAAGTGCTTCATCTTTATTACAGCCGAATATAGGCCCGAATGACAAGAATGGAGAGGTATAGGTGGAGAAAAAAGTATTGGATCGCGTTCAAAAACAAAAATTGGAGAGAAATATTTCTATGGAGAGTCTTTTATTTTGATGGAGGAAATTCAGTTTATTAAAATGTATTCATATATTGTGCGTTCAAAATTGATTATAAATGAACATTTCGACTTAAATTTTTAATCAAGTAAATTAATATTGATGTTTGACTAAGAAAAATAATGTATTATCAATTAAAATGGATGATATTGAGTTGTTACTGCATAAAAAAGGAAACAAAACCAGCTTGCCTACCCTCGTACAAATGCAGCTACAATACTTGAATGTAGACAGTTATATTAAATTGGATAAATTATTATAGATAATAAAAAATATAATATAAAAGTGAACATATGGAAACTATGGAAAAATCGAAAATATACATCCATCTATAATGGAATAGTTTTTCGTCTTATGAAATCTTCAATATACATTTACATAAACGGAATTTTATAATTTTCTCGTTGTTTAAGCGATATTTAAAAAAAATTTGGACATGATTTTAAATATTACATTCGTGTGTTAGAAACTTAAAGACTATGTAATTATCATGGTATAGTATGATTACTCTAGTATGACTTATGGTGATGGCTTATTTGAGTAAGTGATAGTAAAGCTATGTGAGAAGTATCAGCAGAAAACATTTGTTGTTTACACACAAAAGTAGCGGATCCAGCTTAGGAAGACATTCGTGCTTAAATGGATAGTGGTACTGACAATAACAGTACAATTTTAATTTATAATTTAATGAGCATCTAATGTTTGCATTCGCGATCGTAGCATTTTCTCAGTCATGTCTCTACAATACTTGGGTTTCTCTACAATTTGGCGTAGCGCATCTCTACGACTCTACGACGTGCTACGGTTTTCAGAGAAATACAACTCACGTGTTTGTTGGGTAGATACGATGCGTTGAGACTGTTTGTTTTGAGCATGGACTGAAATAATGCCATTTGTAAGCAGATAACAAAGAGGGGTTTCGGCCACAAATAAATCAAGATAAATACTCATATTATTATACATTTCATTATTTAAGACGCGTCCTTATTATAATTTCATGTGTTACTCTCATAATAGTTTCATATTAGATCTGATTTAAATAGAATATATTAAAATGAACGACTAATTAAATATATTATTACATGATATGTAATATATTTATTAATTTGAAAATATTATAAACTCAATATTTTCATGAGCTTTGGGTATCGGGATACTTAACACGTTTATCTAGTATTTATATTATATAAAATATATTTCAAATATTTTAAACATCTGTTATTTCAATGGGGAACATTATATTACTAACCATAAAGATAGTATGAAGGTTTAGAGGTTCAACACGAAGTTGGTTAAAATGATTGATTTTTTGTAAATAATAAGTTATATAAAATATGATGTAAAGCTTAAAAAGCTCAATATAACTGAAGCATTTCAAAAATATCGGTGTAAATCTTACTAACATATTAATTTTTGCTACCGATAAAATATTATATGTTTTGTATAAATAGCTACTATTATATTTAGTTTCCAATGATATAATGCAATATACAAAACTCAATATTATATGAATAAAAAAACGAGTTTATCTTTCTAAATAAATCAATACATTTGTAAATAAGTCAAACCTATTATTTGACATAGTGAATAAAAGATATTGAAAAATCATAAAAGGTGCTCTGGATATATATATCGCGCAGAAAATGATCCCACATATTTTAGATAAGATATGTTTAGAAAGGTAAATTTAGTTTCTTACAAAATTAATCATATTAAACAATGAGTAAAAGATTTTTCGCGAAAACTTAGACACATTTTGGGAAGCTAATTAATACAAATAATGACTTATATTTCAATGGCGTTAGCTGTTAGCTCTTGGTTGAGTTGTATGACTTTTATACCATCCTAAAATATTTTTGGATTTACAAAAAAATATCTGATTAATGAAAATTTTAATGACTTACATTTTTACAATTACTGGTATACTGAAGTTGTTTTTATTTTAAGGAATCTACATATATAATATGATATTTTTACTAGTTGAAGGTTAGTTAAAACCTGTACCGTTTCACAGTTTAGTGAATTTATATTGAGTATACGAAAAAGGTTTTAATTTTAAGCTGTTGTACTTAAAATGATGATTAATATTTTCGACTGATGGTGCTTGATGGAAATTGATTATAAATTCTGAATTATTTAAAACTGGTAAACTTCCATATGAGATACACATTTGGAATACACATTCCACATTTCACATTTGGAAGTTTACCAGTTTTAAATAATTCAGAATTTAAAATGATGAGTTTATTTTATTTATTAGAAAATGTTTTATTTGACAAAAACTTATATCATATTACGAGAAATACTGATACCGTGCGAAGGAAATATAATGTAATGAATTAATTTAAGAGTTGAACAATTTCCACAAGAGTGTATCATCACTAACTTTGGTAAGCGATACAATTCGGGTCGGCTGAAAACATTCTTAGGTGGGTCACAAGAATTTTCAAATACCATTGTCTGAAAACGAAATTTGCAGAAGGTTAGGTAGACACCAGCTATCAAAATGTAGGCCTCTTCAGTATCGTATTTGAAACAACCTTTAGAGATACAGTTTTAGGCAACCCTCTCTTGAGATAAGCGCCACTACGGCCACATTCAAAGTTTCGTAGAAAGGTTATATAGTTTAATTATGGGGTAGTGGAGATAACTTGCTATGGAGGTACGCTCAGTGGCGGCTTGTTATGTTTTAATAGATACTTTATGAAATATATTATTTTAAATGTGACAAGTATTTTCATGAATGGTGTTTTTAAGAAGTCTGTTGAAATATTAATCGAGTCTAATCGTTAGAAAAGTTTTATTTCTAATATAATGACAATAAAATGTATGTAACTTTTCGGAGTATATTTGAAAGAATTATTAAATACTATTGTGATTTAGAGAAATGCAAAAATTTGAAAAATTGAAAGAGATTGTGGGATGAATCGTGTAGTTTTCATCTGTTCCATTCATTGCAAGGTTCATTATCTTAGACGCATTTAAAAAATATATATTTATTTTAATGTTTCGTCATTTTTTATGTTGGTTAATTGGAATAGTAAAAAATTGAATTGTTCGACAAAATAATGTACGTTTTAAATCTTGAATTATAAACATATAATTAAATAAAATATATAAACAGAATTTATCTTGCATATGCACTCGTATACACTATTATAATTATTAATGGATGGTATATAATATACGCATGGCTAATTTAAAAAAACTTGCAATTTGAATTCCAAATTTAAAAGCCTCGATATAAATTTTTTTCATAATAAAGAATTACTTCATGACAAAAAGCTTTAAGTAGATTTAAGTTTTACTGATAATAATAATAAGTTATAGTAAAAAATCATGACAAAAAATTTTAAGCCAGCGCATTAAAGAGATCTATATGCTGCGTTTATGGAGGAAACATACTTACATTCTAACATTATTATTAAAGACATGTGCCTTATTTTTGTTAGATCTACGTTTTGTATTTTAGATATATAATGGTAGCACTGTATGTGTATTGAAATTAAATACAAACTCAGATAGTAGTAGCTATTTTAATAAGGATTTTTTCTATATATGTTTTCAAAATATGCGCTATAAAACTCAATATTCACCTTGTGATATAAAATCAATCAATATTACGTTCTATGATACACGAGTTGATATAAATAATGTACGCCAGTGTTGGTATGGGGTAAAGGGTGTGGTCCAGGGTAGTTGCTAGGGGACCAGGGTGATTAAAGTTGGGCGTAAGAGTGGGAGGCCATTGAACATAATTCGAATATATACGCACACCATCAAGAGGAAACTGATAGGTGAGCACGGGAATCAATATGACTTTTAGATGAAAGTTCGTCTATGTGAAAATTTTTCATCAAAAGCTGCCTTTAATATCAAAATTATTATTAAAAAAAAAATATACTCAAATGATTTAATTTTTGTATAATATAAATATTAAAACATATATTTATTACAAGGAGTATTAATATGTTCATAGTTTATCAAAAAAAATCAGGATCAATATTTAGTAGTTTTGCGTTTTGAATTAAACTCTTGTATATTAAGTTTTTGACATATCAATTTTTAGCTAGAATGTTAAATATACTTACGATACAATAATTTTGATTGTTACGTTTAAAAGAAAGAAAATATGTATCGTTATTGGATAAAAGACGTTAAATCAAGCAACAGCTGAAAAAAATAGAAGAACATTGAGCATTCAGTGCTGCATCTTTGGATATTTTAAATCCAGCAACTATGGGAATAGAACCCGTAATCTCCGGGTCTGAAACACGCACGCCAACTTTCATCAATTGAAGAAGCATGGTGGATATTCACATACACTATTGATGAAGTTGACATTTTCACAACTTTTAGATGGATGCATATGATCCAATTTCAGAGCGTACACTGTGTACGTGGAGCATACTGATAGTTTCGTATAACTCATAAATGAAACTCTTTTAAACAAAACTAACATATTCATTGTTTTTAAAAATATTTATTGTTATCTTTTAAACACATTTTTGTTGGCTCAAACTGGCAAAAAGCTAGAGATCCACTCACCTGACGGCATGTTTCGATATGTTAGTTGAAAGTCATCACTGCCTCTTTTGGCTTGTAAACGTAAAACTTCTCATTAAATCTTTGATTTTGGAGAAAAAAAGAGGTCACCGAGTTGAAGGTCTAAGTTGCGAGCAGAGTGGGTCATGAACGCCATCTTAAAATAACATAAAAACTCTTTGTCTTTTTGCGGTATGACAAAAAGCATTGTCGTTGCGGCTTCTCAATAGCTTCTTGCAAATTTTTCGAAAGCAATAAAATTTTTGTCATAGTGTGATTACTGTTTCTATAATTATAAAAATATTTAACAAAAGTAAAACATGTGTCCATAATTAAAGTTGATAAATTATTATTGTATATTAAATTGTATATAAAATAAATATAAATTTTGTCAAGTTGTATTAGAAGTGTAACAGACAAAGGCTTCAAAAACTTGTTCTGATTATAATTTCTATTAGATATAATGTAAATCCATGTCCATTCTAAAAGTGGAGCATATGAAACCACACTGCGTGAATATGTCCACCCCAGAAATGAAGTATATATATCTCCCTAGTATGAAGACATGCCCTAATGATATGATTTATTTACAACGATTGATTATTAGAAAATATTGCTTAACTTATTGATTATCTTGTGCCGCATTTTTATCTTTTTAAAAATACCACAGTTGTGTGTTTTCGAACCAACAATCTCTTGCTCCAAAAAACGCACGCTTACTTCTTGACTATCAAGGGTATAATATAATAATAATAAGTTTAGAATTTTTTTAGTATTTTAATTAAGAGTGGTGCGAGAGCTTTTAAAAGCTCGAGTGCTGAGCCTGAAAATATTGTTTACTTGCTCAACTTTTATAGCGAATGTATTTAATCGCGCGGCAAACAACTTTGCCGTAGCAATCAAATTAATTGAGTGGCAAGTGTCCTCGGCGACTGGGTGGCTCTGCGAAATCGTTAAGGCTGTATTTAAATAATAAACGAGAAGGCTATCTTTGCGATAATTTAGTCAAGTGCATTGGAAACGCCGTTAAAATGTTGCTAATGGCGGCGAACGTGTCTCAATGTTGCGGAAATAAATTTACGAACGCTGCGTCATTTGCAAGTTTGTGACTTAAGACTTTTATAGCTTTTTGTAACTGATTATTTATATGAAACACTTTTACGAAGTTATTCATCTAAAAATCTAAAAACTCTAAACAATCGACGTGAAACATTTTATTTCACACATTACACTTGAAATACTGTCTGTAAATTATTTGTCAATAAGTACTGTTCAAAACACATTTTACTGCTTAAAAATATTTAATTGAAATGTTTGCTTAAAGTTTGCTTAAAAATCTTGCATACCTTATAATTTAAATGATTTTATCCAAATAACGAAAAAATAGTGAAAACACAGGACAGAAATCTCCATCAATAACATTTATGTAAAAATCCCAAATATTGTGTAAAGTATATCTAAGTTAAGACATATTTTTAAAGAAGATTTTATTTTTATAGTTTTTTTTTTCATGACAGGCTTTTTACACGGCGTAATTTTTGATGGGGAGATTGTGTACTAAAAATAGCAACACGTACAGTTTCAGGAATTGAGTATAAGAAAAACGTATGTATAACTTTTTTTAAATTTGATTATCAGTATTGGTGATCATCGGGTCTTGAATAAATAATACTCTCAAAATAAATGATTGACTGATTTTTTATTTTTATAACATTTTCTAATGTACTTAATATAGGTTTAAATAAATGATTTACTAGGAGTATGAATGATAAACGGTAGGTATATACCGTTTGGTATTGGTGATGATTTAAATACAATATTTACTTTGTGAAATAGTGCGTTATTTAAATAAATTATAGATAATTCTAACAATTGTCTCTTGATAGAGTGAAAGTTAGGGTATGCGCCTAGCAATTTGGGGAATGCATGTTCGATTCTCACATCTACGGGATTTTTTAAAATCCGTAAATATAGGACTGGACGCCTATTGGGTTGAGTAATTGTCTGCCAAGCAATTCTTGTAAAAAATATTTTTTAAGGATATGTCTTCATATTGTGGAGATTCATATACACCTTCCTTGGAGCGGATATCTTCACGCTGTGTAAATCTATATGTTTCACTGTTGTGGCAAATATTTTAAATATATGAATAACAATAAAAACAAGCATAAAAAGATAAATGTAAACATAAATAGCAATGGGGCTAATTTAAAATAAAATTTTCTAAGACCCTACTTATTTTATACAAAACATATTATGTATAATAATATTATACATATATGTATAATAATATCTTTATACTGTGTAAATCCGTATGCTATAATATGGTATAAAAAACCAAAATTATTATATTTAAAATCAGATAAAAATAGTGTTAGAGTGTAATAAATTAAATACGGTCAAAGTAAAATATTATAACGTCACTTTAAACATAACAGCATACAAATTTTATATAAAACTTTCTATATATTATAAAAACAGAAATATGGAAGACATATGAACACTAGTCTGAAGTTGTCGAATATTACAATCAATCGTTTTCATGCCACCCTCTAAAGCTCCATTCAAATCGTAAAGCCCCTCCCCTCATTTAAGAGGGGGACGCCAAAATGTAGACCAGTGAAACTATCCTCCCCGACACCATAGAATCACCCTCTCCCGCAACTACTATCGCCATAGCAACCCTCGAGAAGAAATAAGACCTCGTTGCTATGGTTACTGGTCTCTAAGATCGCGCCGTCTGCAGATTATGACGGGTCTTACATCTCCCTACTTCTCTTGGAAGAGATGTTGTCTCTTTTGCTCTCGTTCGCGATTATTATGCTTGTCGAATTTTCTATCCCGTTTGCCGTGGCCCGTATATTAAACGACCCCCTTAAAGGGTTGTAGGAGATGCAAAATAAAGTGTGGGTGTTTAGTGCCTTAGTCCTATAGATATTAATTGGATTAAGAATGTTGGGGACTTAATAAGAAAACGTAATGTAAAAAATGAATTGTTAATCAATTTAGATATTATTTTTCAATGATGTGTAATATATGTTTTAAGCGATGTGTAATTATTTAGTTATATATTATTTATCATCTTGAAGCTAACGTTCATTAAAAACATTTAAGTCACAGTATCTTCAATAATTTTTTTAATTGGCTGTAAAATAAGCTTAGTATGTAAATGATATTTGTAGCTGAATTCGTATTATGTATATCTTTCAGTCGAAGTTAGCAAAATTTTACGAAAAAACGGCATAAAGAGATAGTCAAACTTCTACCCATACTATAATTACGTAAATTATGTATAAAATGTCTTAATATTAATTTTTGTGTTAGTGTGAACACTTCAATGTGTGCGCAGATGTCATGTGAGCACTTGTCATGTGCGCGGTTGTCTGGTTACCGGTTATTTTATACAAAAAGTACGTACGTGTTTTCATTTAAAGTTTGACATAGTAGAATATAATATATTATTAACTTTGAAAATACCCCTCCTCAAATGGTAAATAAAAATAAAACACACAGTATTAATTATATGAAACTTTTTTTAGTATAAATATCTCAAATGTTTATTTTAGAATAACTAAAACATCTTTTAAGACCACATCACTATTTTTTTTACACATATATGTAATAATTTTATTAAAATTTGAATAAACAATTGACTATTTTTTAATAAATGTTTAAAATACACCAACAAAATTGTACTATAAAATTATTATTAAAAACAACATACACACAAATTTGTTTATTCGCTATCAACTTTCAGGCGAAAATTTATAATTTAATTTTCAAATAACTTTTGAGAGATCAAAACGATAACATTCTATCGACTTGAATCAATAAATTACAACTGAAGACCAAAAAATATTTGAAACAGCGTCGTACTGATTTTTTTTTTTAAATTACTGGAATACTTAATATTAAAATCTTGTTTTTGTATAACGGACCGGTTGATCGTTGACAGTCAGCATCTTCCCCTTGTGTTAATTGTAAATGGACCTTAGTCCAGGAGCGTGAGATTTTTGAAGCGCTGTAACTCTTGTATACTATTTCTCAGGTCCATTTTGACCTTACAGGAAAGGATAGTACATATTTATTGAAATTCTCACAAATTCAAAATGATTAGGGAGAATACTTTTCTTGTATTTCTTTTCTAAGTACTTAACGGTCTAAAAACATGTTTCATATACTGTATGCTTAGAGAAATATTATAAAATAGTAATAAAATTTAAAATTTAGTGCTAGAAATTAGATGTTTTGATGTCCTAAAAATATGAGTATATATCTCGTGTTAATTTTATTGATAATGGTTTATAAAAGATTATTACAACATCTATGCAGTATATTTTTTCACAACGGCCGCTTATTGATCCGCCTTCCAATGATTTATAAAATTATATCGCCTCATTCAGATTAAGATAATATCAAATCATTTATTTACAATTAATTTAAAGATATTCTTAGAATTGTTGACTATCGTCAAGTGTCTGGGTCCTGATTCGTCAAACGTCATATTTTTTTGATCATCGTTATTTGCTCTTGAAATATGTAAAGATAACGCATATTTAACTCTATGATTTGAGGATTCATTCATCTTGATAACTATCGCTAGTCCTCGCTTGTCCTGATAATTTATTAAGTAAAAAGTTAAACCAATAGCATATTGCAAATACAACCGTTGTGTATACAGTTGAAACTATTTAAGAATATTTAATCAAATACTGTTACTTCAAAAAAATGTCAAAATATGCTTTAAGTTATAAATCTCAATATAGATACTAGGAAAACCTGTTTTGAAACGTCTTTCTCATCCCTTAAAATATTCCCTGTCAATACCAGCGCACTGACCAGACGAACAAATAAACCGGCTTAACTCAGTTAATATCGCCTCATAGAATATCTCAAAATAACCTGTTTAAAATGACCTATGACTTTGTATGATTCCAGATGCGTAAAAATTCTCAGGATATTAAATGGAAAGTTTTATTTCTACGGAGACATTTAAAGAGATTGGGAAAGTTTGCACTACAAAATCTTTAAATTGATTTAATTATTGCTAGAGTACACAATAAAAGACTTTAAACCACAACCGGTGTAAAAATGGAACATATGGATGCCCAAAGTGTAAAAATGACTACTCTAGATTATTTTTTTTACAAGAATTGGTTATCAGTTAATTGCTCAATCAATCGAGTACTCGGTACATGTTTGAAAATGTTTTACAAGACAAATATTTTTATTTTATTTTAAATTTTAACGTTCATTATTACATACATTTTAAATAAAACATTTTAAATAAAGGAATTTTAATCTCTTGTCACTTTCATGGGTTACTATTTAATAAAATTAATATTCGATGCTTGATCCTTTGCATAATTGTTTATGATATTCTGATTAGTATAAGAAAGTATTTTAAAATATCTTTTTTATGTTATAATATAACCAGACATTAATGATATATATTATATTACTGATGAAAAACAATCACTTAAACTTAGAAATTGATATATTTGACATACACACTTCTAGCAATAGCATTATAGTTCTTATAAGATAGTTATAATATTACCATGAAATAATAAATTTCTTACAATTCATCACTCAACTGGTAGCGCTTTATTGTATCGATTTTAACTCACGCTTATTCATTCATCCGGCAGTGTCTGGTTTCTGATTCCTCGAACGAATACGATTGACACCAACTTTAAGCTCGGAGGGCATTTGATGCTCCGTATAGACGAGTCTGATGCCAATTAGTACCTTGAGAATGTATTCTGAAAGTTAGTACAAACTGGACTGGGTTATTTGATTTCATCGTGATATTAATAATATGTTGATAAGTTGTCGTCGATATATTATACAACTGAATGAATGCCTCCTAAAGATTTCTCTACTTATCATTTATCATTTATTCTTATAACTAAATAATTTTATTGACTAAACTATTTTACAGACCTTTGACTTATTGTATATTATAAATATCTTCAAATATTTCTTTATAAATTTCAACTTTATAAATAAACATTAGTTACGTGTTTATATATTTTTTGTGCTAGACACATTTTCTGTAAAAGAATGTTCATGTACAGATTAAATGCTATTTTAATATAATTTTAGTGATCTTAGTATATTACAGATGTTGTAGGTATATATTTGTTCAGAGGCGTAACTAGCAATTTAGGCGTCTATGGCCAGTCGAAATCAAAAATACGCCTGTTTATAAATACACTTATTTTGAATAGTGTGATCTAAATACAGCAACTTTCAAAGTTGTTAAAATTCATGATTTATTAAAAATTTTGCACATGTCCTTTTAAATCATTAGTAATAAAATGTATTTTTCCATGTATATAATTTCATTTAACGCAATTAAAGCGAGGAATCGTTCTTCTATAAATACATTAGTTTCGGTATTTTTGATAATAATTATGATCGGGCACGACTGTTCCTTTCAAAAAAGTTATATTAATTAAAGTCTATCTCACTTTGCAGACTTAAGACTGATAAACTCATTTTAGATATAATAACTTAACAAAGAAAAATACTCAATCAACAATTTTTCCGCCTTTTTGAAACAAGGCGGCTATGGCTGAGGCCATATTAGCCATAGGATATTTACGCCTCTGTAATTATTTTCTACACATATATTTATATTAAATCGAATGAACGAATGGTCTGGAGTCTGCCATTGAAATGATATCTTGAGAGAGCATGAGTATTACCGCAGGCTTTCAAAGTGTATTTATGGCTTTTTCATATTATCTTCACCCATCATTATATTGCTATTAAATATATCTTATAAATTATCTTACATAATAAAAGTATTGGTAGAAAACTTTCATAACTAGTTCATAACATACTAGTTTATATTATTAAACTATTAATTAACTCTCAGAGATGATCGCAGGTTTGATTTTAACAGCCATAATATGTTCAAACTGTATAATTCAAATACAAATTGTTGTATGAGATTTTATATTAACGTGTAAAGATGTGGAATACCATTAAATTTAATGTTTTTATTATTAGATATTATTTATAATTAGGTCCGTGTACTTTAAATTGGATCTATGAAATTGAATGAAGTGTCATCTGTTTTATTTTTAATAATTGGTCTAAACATACTTTTATCGCTTAAAGATTATTTATGACACGAGTTAATACGAGAAAATACATTTTAATAGACAATATAACATCATTAAGACTATATTCGAGGATGTTGTTTTTGTGAATATTTTCAAGGCACTTAAATTCGGAAAAAAGTGTTTAAAAATTTCATACTGTTTTATAATGCGGTGCACATTAAATATTAAATTTACTTTATCGCACGCCATATCATTTTACAAGTTGATAAGAGTTGCCTTATTAGCACTGGGTTACTGAAGTAGAAGTGAATTTGTGCCTTCAGGCTATTTATAAGTCAATACTATATAGATAATCTTATCATTTATCAATTATTAATGTTATTATTTTTACTATGCGTAGTGGGTAATTTGTCTTGGCGGCCAACTGGTGTTTTAATGGTAAGCGTGTGAGATTCAATGATGGAGCTTCCGGTTTGAATGTCAGAGTTGGAAAAAAAGGAAGCACAACAAATTCTAATTAATTAATTTAGGCCAAAGTCAAAATATTAAATAGATATAACCCTGATGTGCATGAAGATTAACACCCGTGTTTTATTTATCCAATCTGATATTTATTTATTTAATAAAAACAAGTAGCAATGATATAGTTGAAGTTTTTTTTCACGGTCGCCAATTTTAAAACGTCTATTAAATTGTATAGATTGTGATTGTCGAAAAAAATTGAGGTTTATATCCCTTTCCCTTTCGACAGCTGATATATAATATGTGTATATTATTAAACTTTCTCTAATCTATCATGTATGTATACATTGGTACAAACTTATTAGCCGAGAAATATATAAAATAGAATTTACATAATATTTAGGTAAGTTTTAGGTTCAAATCTGGTATTATTATTTATTAACAAACAAATTTCAGCAAACATGTAAATTTTGGGAAATTCGTTCGCCAATATATTACAATTTCTGAGATCGTTCTCATAAGAACACGTGCCCGATAGAGATGACTGTTTACTCTTCAGAGTTCGCCAAACTTTGCTGCTACCACACATTTTCTGTACGATGGAGTAGCCAACAATTGGTATTTAAATTGTCTACGCAAATCAACAGAACCACATTCGAAATACAGAAAATATAATTACATATTGTAGAATATGGAAAAATATATTTTACAAGATATATAATATATTTTTAGCAAAATATACATATTACTGGTGATTATCGAAAAAATATATTCAGGAAAAACTGAAGTGTACGTTCTTTTTTCTTTCCATAGTCAATATATATACATGTGTTTTATAGTTTGCATCTCCTAAGAATGTTATTCTAGAACTAAGTGCTCTAATAGTTTTTATTAAAGCACTTAGTTCTAGAATAACATTCTTAGGAGA
>JAGVSQ010006275.1:0-16578 GCA_022683975.1 Rhyacophila evoluta
CTGTCAATTATATATTTTTTCGATTATCCGGATTTCTCCTTATCCGGACTACCTTTATCCCCAATTAGTCCAGATAATCGAGGTTCTACTGTATGTACTTTTTTTCACGAACATGAGTGTTTTTGTGAAGTCTAATTTGTAGTTTTATTTATTTATTTTTATTTTTAAATGTCAAATATAGCAACCTATTATTAAATTGATCATATTTTATAAATCACTCTTTTTATATGACTGTGTTTTAAAAACAAAATATTTAGGGTTTGAAAATTGTCTGCTATTTACGAATTAGTACCCCTGATTTAAAATACGCTGCGGTAGGTTTTTAGACCTCTCACCTCTATGCTGCGTAAACCCCATTATTTTGAAATGAATTATAGTAAATTGCATCAAATGCTTGTTTTAAATGGAGGTAATTATTATCAGGAAATCAGATGTAAACCGATACATTTAATTTATTAAATTGAACATAATATAGTGAAACTAATTATTTTTTCCGTGTCGTAAAAACATTGATTCGAGTATAACTTATTACACAAATAAAATAACGTCCGTTCCATAAATAGTTTCTTACATAATTGTATATATTTTTTAAAATAAATACTTATAATATTCCCGAGATTCGATAAAGGCATGGAAAACCGGTATCAATTCCTACAAACTGTGCAAAAATTTACATCTTAGGGTTGAAAGCTATAAAACTATTGAACAAATTTGATTTTAATCATAAAATAATAATAACGCCAATCAATTAAGGTGTAAAATCTTGCACTATTTTAAAGTATTATATTTTTTTTCAAAGTTATCAATATATTATATCATTTATGATTGAATTTTCTGCACAATTAGATCCAATGAAGTTTTTAGTATCTCTTTTTAATCAAACATTTTGATTTTAAATGTTTTTTGAGATTCCCAATTCTGTAAAAAATATTATGTTTACCTTATACAAAGGGGAAGAGGTTGAAAAAAAAGTATGTAAAATTATTCATACGTTATAAACGGACAAAATACGTCAGTAGCGTATGGGTACATTACTAATAGTGCAAGAAACAATCCTTTAATTTGAAAAACATATTATCATTATTTTACATACAATGTTGTGATAATGTAGGCAGTGTAGAAGCTTAGAAGTAATTCTCGCGTAATTTCAAACCAACGTGCAGCAAATGTTTATTTTTTGTTATGTTATGCTCGTAATTCTGTTCAATTAAGAATTGTACTAAGAATCGATTAGTCATGGTATAACATGTATCTTGGTATACATGTAATAATTATCGTATCATAAATGTAATCACGCACGCTTGAAACTGAAAAAAAATAACACTATAGTAAATATAAGTCATGATACTTGTAGATTCATTTAGAAGATATGAAAATAGTCAGTATATTGTTGAGTGTCGATTATCCTACTTCACTGGTTTTGAATGTTTTTGTTTTATGTTTGTAAAAAAAGGTATGTTTTTATTATTAAAGTTAGATTAGCTTATGATATTTTCAATTGAATATAATTTATATCTTCACGGAAGCAATCTGTCGATTGGAGCGATCCGTATTCTGACGTCTTCAATTGCATTCCTTTCGAAATTTATCATTCCGCCAGTTTATCGCGAGTGCATCTTATTATAATTTATAGAAGTATTTCTTATTGACTAATTCAAATATATTCAAGTGTCAGTTGTCTCCAGTTCCTGGGTAATAGAGAACAAATTGTGATGTCATGATACGAGTAACTGGGTACCTGTTACCAACACAACCTGACTTCAGGACGTGGAAATTACGTAAATTATTTTCAACCGACATGCGCAATATGTCGTGAATTTGTACGAACTTCGAAATGAATGTTATTTATTTAAAATATTTGCTTTATTTTTATCATTTATTTTGCGTTTATAAAGCTTGAAAAATTATATTGAATTATATTCTACCGTTTTGAAGATACCTTTATTATATTACATCTACATATATTTGTCTCCCCGGTAATGTAATTATTTCAAATAGGGTGGCTAAGAAAAAAATCTTGGAATTTCAGCGATGCATTGGCTATGAAGAATCATTTATAGTTATTGTGACAAAAAAAACTGAATTCAGTTAAATACCCTGCTTTTCATATTCTTCTCTAAAAACATCTATACGCAAAGACACAAAACAATCATTGTCAACATTTCTTTATGACCATTGCAAAGTACGATATATCTCTTATTTGGTAATTGTTGTAAAATTGTTTAAATATTGGTTTATTTTATAGATATATTTCCAATTGTTAATCATCAGTTCATGTTGGGCATCGGAAACTCGACTGAAAATAGTCAGATTTAAATAATTTAGAATTTAAAATCAATTTCCATCAAGCACCATCAGTAGAAAATATACAATATAAATATAGAAAAGACGGTTTAGATAATGGTGCTTAGTGATTTTTTTTGTCAAATGTATGTTATTGTTCATTGCTATACTATAGCAATATATTTTTAGAAAATAAAACATGAATATTATAACGGTATTAATTAGAAAAAAATATACTGGAATAGATATTTTCTTGTGACAACCCTGTCATTCTCTATAAATGAAATAGAAAAAAGGTTTGAAACATCGCTAGCATTAGTTTACGGTTTTGTCAATGTGGAGCGCTGTATTGAATTAAATTGTCATCCGTCAAGTGCTGCCAGTTGCGACTGTTTCATCAACTAAACTCAAAGGAATAAAATCTATCAATATGTGGATAATAAACAAAATATTATGTAAATATACATTTATTTAAAATATAGAAGTTTTTCAATACATAAAATTTATTTAAATTATTTATGGTCTAAATTTTAAATGGTAACCTAACTTAATCTAATCTCACTGTACAACTTATCGACTTTTTTCTAACTGCATTCATTATAAATTAGAAAGTTTCCACTGTGCTGTCATCACTACTTTTGAATGCTTTATTTTAGAATTATTTTTTTCGTCCCATTTTTATAGTTTGGATTTTTTCATAGATGTAATTCATCCATTTTTATATATTCGGACAAATCTATTGTTGAGTCATGCAGTGTCTTTCGATCATATTGATAAAACAAACCAGACAATAAAAAAATATCTGTCGAATCATTATAATAGATCAATGCATTGGAAGATGGTAAAAAATCCTGAAGTAGTTTTTCTGCAGCAGTTTATTTCTTTATGATTATAACGGACTAGTCACTACAAATTATAATGTAGTAATGTTTTTTAATGTTAATATTTTTTTTCCAAGATTTTAAAACCTTTCGACAGTTTATGTAAATAATCGTACGATTTTCTATGTATTATAATTTTATTTAAAAATCATATGCAAATTATAAAATATAATATTTAAATACCCAGATGCAAAGCTCAAACGACTTAACTAATTCTTTCTCAAGTAATTGATAAAGATTTAGCAAGAGATAATCTCTTGATATTTTTATATAAATGTTCGAGACAGACACGATTCTTAAAATTTTTGAAGTCGAATTTTATCAAAAGTATTCACTTATATGCAAGACGTCACAACAACCAACTTTGATGTTAATATATTTTAAATACACATATATAAAAATGTATATACTTAATTTTCAGAGAGCGGACATCTTCGCCACGTGTAGATCTATATAAAGAACACAGAGAAAAATATAATATATATATACATTATTTTTAGACACACCCAACTAGTTGCCTAGTGCAGTGTCCTGTAACCTTTTTTCTTTCACGGCACACTTGAAATTTTTTCCAAAAACTACGAGAAAAAAAAGAAAGAAATGTCGCCCATATAGCAGTATTCTTCATGGTTTTCTGATATTGGAAAATAAGCCACGGCACACACAGTATCGTCTCGCGGGGCACAGCGGTTGCGAAGGACTGGCTCAGTGGATTATTCCCGGGAAAATTTGTCTTTTATTTCATTTCCCGTTTCCGGGAAATAACTATACATCGTTAAAAACCATTCCGTAAATCTTCCCAGTGTTTTTTATACTTCGACTTCTAAGGTTTAATATTATTTTAATTTTCCCTTTTTTTGGCTTTAATATAGTCAGGAAATATTATCCTCTATAAGTGCCTTTCTTATTTTAACACATTAAATTAAACAAATCTATAGGAAAATATTATAGCAGCAAAGAAAAGCTCTTAATGTCCATTGCTGTTAAGAAGAACAGCAATATTTCGCTGTTCGGCAACTAAAAGGTTAAAATCGATTTCAATAAAGCATATTCAAGCGATAATGTCAATTATTTCGTTAGTATATTATACAGGCGTGTCATTTATGTATGAAACTAGTACGCGAGCATTTTCCGCCGTAAATTTTATCTTCCACATGTTTATCGGAAAAACGATATGTGCTCAGTTAATTATAGAGTTATTAAATTATCTCGGCAGGTTAATTGATTCACACATTTTCACGCCGAGCGCGCTGTAACCCTTTAAAGGGTGATAATTAAAGAAAATTTGAGCATATAGATGCTACGAGTATATAGCTAAAATACATTCCTCGTGATGGACTAGCAGGGCTTCTCAATCAAAATAATATAAATTTTACCATCAAAATAATATTATAGTAAAACAAATTTTCCTTGTGCAAAGCGGAACACATTTATGTATTACTTATTTCAGATATTGAGAACATTAACAACATTCACAACACAACATAAATAATACAATAAGAAAAAAAAATCATATACATGAAAGAAAAACATAAAAAATAAAGTCAATATTTCAAAAGTAGCGGTAAAAATATAGAGAGAGTTTGAAAACAGTGTCTGCCAAAAAGTAAGATAAATCATATTCTAAATTTATATAATACATTTAAACTCACCTCACTCGGGTGAAATATATCAATAATCGAGTCAGTTTTGTTCAACGTAACTTTAGAATTGAATATTATTAGATATCTATGTAATGTATGTATGTGAATTAAAGTCTTGGGTAATTTATATTTACTCCCAGGACACTCCTATTGAATAAGGTAGATCGCTTCTCAGTATTAGAGCTCCAGAATACGTCTGATTAAGACCAGGTGTAAGGACGAGATGAGTGGATGGAGGGGACATTTAGTATCTATTGCTGGAGCCATTTAACTAATAATTCATATAACAAATTAATGACAAACAACAGACGAATCAACAGTGCATATTTTAGACACCGGGTATACTCGTCGTAACATATTACTCAAATTTCAACTCTTGTAAAGTATAGCTGAGAGTTTCATGATTATTACAAATACTACAATTTCATAAATGAGAAATTCATTAAAGACAATTGCATATTGCCAGTGACGATAACTGTCATATTCAACCTCGGACTTTCGTTCTGATTAATATTGGAAGAAACAACAAAACATTTTGTTCATCGTCTACAATATTTTTTCATTATTTGAATATGTTTTTGCATTAAAATACATTTACATAACATCGAATTTAGATTTAATAGTTTTTAAATATACTGCACGTTATTCATATTACATAACTATTAATAGTTTTCGTTATATTGTATTAAATTTAAAACCACTGTGTGATCGTATTATCATGAAGTTAATTTCCGCTTGAGTAACGAACGAACTAACGGGCATGGTCAGTACGTAACGATTTATATCCAGTGACGTGCAAACAATGTTTCATTTACAGTGTACAAAGATTTATGTAAAAAGTCAAATAAAAAATTGACAAAAATAACTCGTTTACAAGATTTTATCACGAACGGATGAACTGGTAACTGAGGAGGCTGCTGCACCGAAAGGTACAGTTTTTTTTTAAATTAAACAATGTATTGAAGGAAACCCGATCGATAAAGTGAAAAACTATCTATCGTTTAGTCTTCATACTGTAAAGATCCATATGCTCCAATTTTCAAGTGGAAATAGTTAAAAGTTACAGCACGTATTATTATATATAACGTCATTATTTTTTTTTAATTTTAATAATAATTCCTATATTCAAGAAGAAATTCTTTCAAACATTGATAGTAAAGTCAATATTTCATTTATACACACATAATTATTATATATTGCCCCCATAATCAAAAATATACTGTGTTTTACTCATGAATCATGTTTTACTGTATTAAAGGCCTATTACACTACACAATTTTAAGGCACCCTTACCCTTACTAAGTGTGGTGTAATAAGACTTAAACACTAGAGAGACCTCGCTAACTCTGCAGTAAGAGCACTTAATATTGTGTAGTGAAATAGGCCTTTTACCACTTTTTCAAAACTAAGGAATTCATTATGATTTTTGTATTTATTTGCATATGAAATTATATTCAGAATTTCATCTAGTATATCGCCTTATACTTATTTCAACTTATGATTATTTATACAATGTCTCCCCGATAGCGTAGTTGATAGCGTGCGCTCCTAGCAATACAGGGAATTCGGGTTCGATTCACCATCTGTCAATGGACTGGAATGGATGCCCATTAGGTTGAGTATTTGTCTGAAAAACAATTCTCGTGACAAATAATTCGTCAAGACGTCTTCAAATTGCAAAGATTCATATACTTCTCTTTCGGGGTGGATATTTTCACACTGTGTAGATCCATATGAGAGCGAACATGGTATATATAAAAAAATACAATACACCTTCGACGACATATAATATTTGACAACAAAAGTTTCTAAGATATTATATTTTCACATTTAATAAACAGGACAATGATTTGCAAAAAGATAAAAAATATTTATTCAAAAAAATATATGTGTATTTAATAAAGACACAAAATTAAAAAAAAAAAATCACTGCACGCTACTTAACGTTAAGCTCTGATCACTTTGGTTCGATACGGACCTACTCATCTGTTTACTTTATCAACCGAGCATTATGATTAAATTTTAATTACACGTCAAACTTAAATGAAAACTATAACGCCTAGCACTGGAAATATTATAAAATACGCTGCATTATAGTGGACGATATATACCTAAATAATAATATTAATACGTAATAAATGAGTTATCGATTCATATTACAAGAAAAAAATATTGCAACCTTTTAGAAAAATATAAAAGGACGAAAGTTAATCGATTATAAGTGAATAAAATATGGTATAAATGAGTTTTATGTGTAAAAATATAAGGAATACATTATTATGATCAACATAATGTTTCATACTAGAGCCGTGTTTCTCAACCTGAGTCCATATGGCCCCTGGGGAACACAGAGTGATTCAATGGAGGCAGAAGCCCAAAATGAAATTAGGAGGGGGTGGGTCTACCTATTATGCCCACCACCCACCCGCTCCGTCCTTACACCTGGTCTTAATCAGGCGTATCCCGGAGCTGTGATATCGAGAAGCAATCTACTTTATTCGACGGGAATGTTCCGGGAGTAAATACAAATTACCCAAGACTTAGGTTGCCACACACTTATGTGTGCTGAAGTTAAAAGAAATATAATGATAAAAAAAAACTTGGAGACTATTTGGTCAAGCAATTTATGTGAACAAATCACCACGCTCGCCGTATGACGCCGCAAACTTTTTGAAAGCAAACAAACAAAGGGGGGTCATAGGAAGTAATAGCCCAAAAATGGTTGACAAAACTAGCCTATAGTCTTCAAGCGAACTATCCGTTTACTAGACTTTTAATGTCTGCTATAATTATTCTACCACAATTTCCGCACTATTAAGACATCTTAGTCAATTGTTCAATGCATTGTATGTCCAAATTTTACATATTCTTATGTATGTGCAGGAATTTATTAATTTCGACGGAAATGCGTGTTAAAAAGTATGGACTGTAACCATGGATGAGACTCGGCGAGTCGTTCATTTAGCCGTGAATTGGTACATGATAAATAACTATCTGTCGAGCCCACAATCTCCCACTTCAAAACACGCACGTTACCTTTTCGAGTACCGGGGGACAAATTCAATCTCACAGTTGCCAATCTAATTACTATTCATCTAAATATAAAAACATAGGATTGGATTCCGATTGTGTTGAGCAATCAGCTGACAACCAATTCCTGTGAAAAAAACTGTCAAGACATGGCTTTACAATATAAACTTTCATATTTTATTCTTTAACTGGATATATTCATACTGTGTTAATCCATATGTTCCATTTTCAGGGCGGATTTGGTAAAATTATACATTCATTGATACTATGAAAGTTTGGAGTCAAATAAAAATCACATTGATTACACTATGTATTTATAATGTGGTTTTTAAAAAAAATATTTTACGTATAAGGAATGCTTATGTATTAGGCGTGACATTTATATATAAAATAGGTACTGAATCAAAATATTATCATTATATAACAAAGAAGTATTCGACGTTAGATTATGGATCTAATAGAAAAGTAGGATGAAAGCTTACGTTTAAATCACGATATTTCCATGGAACTCGTAACAATACGTATGCACCGCGTACAAAAAGGTCAAGCGAAACACGATGAGATTATCGGGCGTATCGATTACTAGATTTAAATAATGCGAACGATGAAAAATACAGGTGCGCTCACAGTTCTCGAACACGAAGAGATTCCCGCTGTGATTCAACCATTAACATTAAATTTACACATTCCGTTCGTTAGTGAACGATCGTTTTTATTAACCCTCGACTAGACAACAACAACAACAACAACAGTAAAAAACTGTATGATATTATATATCGGCAATTAAAATCCATTTAATAATTATTTTTTGTTTGGAAAACACTTTTTAAATTTAACTGTTGGCCCGTTCCTTGATATCTCATCTCGTCGAACAATCAGAATACCTTACTCCAAACATTTGACGCAATTATTAATTTTTGATGCCCAGTATGTTATGTGATGGAAACTTGAATAAAAGAGAAAGGAGAAATCATTTAAATCGTTACGTTAAAAGTCATATAATGATATTGAAATAAGCTGGAAAGTTTATACATTGATTCCTTCTTCTTCTGATCGGTGGAATATCAGCGCCGGGACGACCGTAGAGTTATTTTCATAATACCTATTCGGAGGAATAAAGAGATGCTGGCATTATTAGAGAGTATACAAAATGATTGACGGGTGTCAGATAATCTTAGTGACCACATATTCTTCTTACAAATTGGATGTAGAGGAAGATCAAGAATTTAAAAGCCATCGGAAATCGATAATTATACAAGTTAATTTATATTGTCAATAGGCACTTCAATTGAAACACCGTTATCGAGATTATAAACATACTAATATTTTATTTAAAAGATTCATTTTTTAAAGCTTAAAGAATATTCAATTAAATTTGCAATGCATTTATCATTTATTTTATTTTTAGTTTCGTTAACTACTCAACATTCTCCAAAATTTTCCAACGGCTTTAAGTCACGAAAATGCTTTTTATGGCCAGGTAACCTGCAACTGAAATATGCTTAAAATGCATTTTAAATACGACGAAGAAAATGCAATGGAATAAACCTTTCATGAAAGGTTTTAATTCTATTATCTTAATTCGAAGGTTATATTTGTAAAATATTATCAACGTCAAACTACAATATGATTATCAAAGCGAAACAGACATGATTTTGAATTCACTCATTATATTTTTCATTCATTTTATTTGATATAAGATTCAAAAATCTAATTTTCGTAAACAATATTTAGTTTATAAATACTATGAGACTGTCCACTAAGTAGTGATTGAAAAAAATCATGAACCAGCTTCCGTACGTGAGATAAAAGGATGTGGCAAGGATGTAATCAGATACCCTAACGGAAATAACTTAGAAACTTTCTTTTCCTATGGAATATTTGGGACTGTTGTTCCTCATAGATAAGAACGATGCAGTGAGATACGAATGTGATGAGAAGATTGGAAAAGAAACCATGTTCCGTGAGATTTTCTCAGAGATATCTGAGAAGACATGTTCACAACTAAGAAATACCGTATATTTGTGTTTAAAAACAAATACTTACGCCGAATACTGGAAGTGAGGTGATTTGCCTATGTGACGAACTCAAAGATAACAAAAGAAACAAAGTTAAGTAAAAAAGTAAAAAAGTTATGTTTAAAAATGAACAGTAGAAAAGTCATTTTAGGGTTAGAATTGTGCCATAGAATGATCTTTACACGAATTTTATGAAAATTAATGAAAATAGTTTGGTGTTGTCATAAAAATTTATCGTTGTAATATTTCATAATACTTTGATTCATATTTCAATTCGAAGAATAAAACATTGTTTTTTATTTTAGATTTTTATTGTATTGTATTTCCATCACATTTTTGTTGCCACTATAAAAAAATAAAGAAAGTGTCGACCATAACTTCTAAATATTTCGAAAGTAGTCATTTTCAACATGCCTCATTCCAGTGCTCTGTAATCTTTTATCTTTCACGGCACACTTGACGTTTTTTCTAAAAATTTTGCGGCATACTAGAATTTAAAAAAGTATGAAATGCCGCTACTACAAAGGTGTTTCTAATATTTTTCTGTTATTAGAAAAATGAACCACGGCCCATCTAGCATTGTCTCGCGGTGCAGCGGTTGCGGAGCACTGTATCGTGATGAAATAGTGAATTAATTTATCTCACTTTAAATAATATATTTATTTTTATTCACTCACCATTTTGCCAGTACATAATACAACAAAACGATTCTCATTATAATTTGTTAGCTGTAAATGTTACAATGTATCATATAACACATATATAAATTATATGAGAATTGCCTATGACAAAAGATTTTCAAGAATGAATTCAGTCTAAATTATTTTTTTACTACTCAAGTTGTTAAGACTTTAAGGTGTAAGGATGGGGCCGATGGATCAAGCGAATATTTAGTAGATTATTTTTAACAAAAATTGATTGTCGGATAATTGCTTAACCCAATTTATATATATTTCTACGTTTTATTTTTCAAATCCAACAGATGTGGAATCGAGCACGAATTCCTCGTATGCAAGATACGCACCCTGACCTCTCAGCTACTGGGGAGATATATGATGATTGTTTTATTGAAACATTAAAAATGTATTAATCTAAATACTATTATTTGTAACATACACTGTGAAAAGTGTCCTATTGATTTTGTTTTCAGTGACCAACTGACTCACTTTCATAATTGAATGTTGACTTCCAAAGTTCGATCAAGTTCAGAGCATTTAAAATACAAATGTAAGTAAGTATTAGACTTTTTTCCTCCATGAAGAATAAAGAAAATTCACGGAAAATCGCAAGAGAGGAGAAAACTTTTACAGGCTGCCTCGGGCAATTAAATAGCATTATAATGGGCCAACAGAGCAATAGGCCTTTATTACTGTTGCAATAATCATTTAATTTTTTTTAATAATTACAATTTTTTATTTAAAATTCTAAATTATTTAAAACTGGTAAACTTCCATATGTGAGATCACTGTTAGAGACCCGGGTTTCGCCTTTTGGCATCTTCAGGCTACATTATATGTGGGCAGTGAGCGAACACATAGCATACTAATATTTATTTCATACAAATTTATTTCAGTACAAATTTTTATTACATAATTATAGTAATGAGTAAAGATTTTTTTCTCCTTCTGGACGTAATATTTACCTTCTCTATTATTTTTTTCTTCTTATTTATATGTTAAAATGGTACTCGAATCAAAACTATAGTATTGTTGTTATAAAAAATTGAACAGTGGATCAATTTAATTACACAGGATATTAGATATGTAATTTAGAAAATAGTCTTGCTATTTAATGGGGTCAGTAGGCGTTAATAACTGTCATAAAATATATAATGCAATGACTAATATATTATATATATATTAATTAACTAACTGATTATTTTTATTAAGTAAGATTCCATTTATTCTGTAAACTTTTTAAAAAATCAAAAAGAATTCATCTAATAAGCTTTTGTTTTCAGCATTTGATGGGTTGAGAGTAATCATCATAAAGTTCATAAAAAAAAAAGATTTTTTATTAAAGTCTCAGGAAAAACGATTTCAAAATTTTACTTATTTATCAATTAAAAATGTTTTTGTTATCAAAACTGTATTGTTGGGTGCAATTGATTATTTTGGAAATATGTTCATCGTAGTTTTCTGAAATTTTAGTGTGAAAACAATGTAAATTAATTAATTAATTAATTGTACATTTATTAAGTAATAAAGTCCATGCACCACAGAGCACGGCGTGTACCTAATCTCATTAGTAAAAGAAATCGCACTTCTTTTCTCATTCACAAAGCAAAGGAAACTTACAAAGATTTCCCATCTCTTTCCTTTCATCGGCCGTCCGGCAAGTGTAAATGAGATATCACGACTTAAATCACTTAAGTCTCTAAGTAAATTCATCCCCCCGGTGGAATGGCCTGGTCTTTCATGTTTCTGTAGCACTAAGGGTTGAAGAGGAACATCTTTTTGGAGGCTTCGAAATTTTTCCACCCTGTTAACGAAAACGAACGTTTTCTTTTTTGAACTAAGTTTTGTTAAATGTTGATTTTCGCTTCCAGAAGTTTAAATAAGAATTTTCAAAGAAACGAACAAATACAAATTAAAATGTTTTTCTGATACAACTTTAACTACCTCCATAAAGTTAAAAAATATTATTACCATGTACGTGTTCGCTAAATTTCTTTAATCCGTATATTTTTTATAACGATTTGAAAATATACGATCGTGTGTGAAGAAATATAAAAAAAATATCATTCGTATAATGTGTGCTGAAATTAAACATTTCACTACTGTCCAAAATATATATTAATGGCAACATTTAACATTCATCACAATTATAAAGTAGATGGATTCTCGAGTATACTTTTATACAATATAACTGACTAAATTTAGTTGTATGAAATACAAGGTATGTATTTCCAAAGTGAACTATACCAAAATTCAAAGGAGAACATTTTGACATTGATTTCTTTACTGGTTTACGCACTATATGGTTCTTTTATACAAAAAAATACACAAATCTTCTCGTTTAAATTTTGGCATGGTAGAACAATTTTGGAAAAATACGCCTTATATTTTTTATAGATAATAAAGAAAAAGGTTATGAATGACTTAAAATGGTTTTTATGAGATATTATTGTATTAAGTCATGTTTATGAAGCCGACGGCAGTTTTTGTTTATACTGCAATTCACTATCTCGTGCTGATTCATATATTAATTCGTATTACAGGCAGGAAATAATATGAAGACAACGATTAAGACACATGCTTTCCTATTAAAACATTGTATTTGCTTATTTTATGTGGCTTTTGGATGGCGATCCTGAAATATTAATATCGAGAAAAGATCTATTTTTTCCATATGTTATTGATTATTAGCGTACATATAAAAGAGTAGTACAACAAATACATATATACAATTGTAAACTGAGTAATGTAACAATACTATATTGTCTTATTATACTGAGTAGAATTAAATTATATTCTTAATGATGTATTTAATCGTTTACTAAAATGCATTGCTATAGAAAGATTAGGAAATTTATTTAAATAATTATCTATAATTAAAATATTTTGGCACAGTGAGTTTGCGGCATCCCTGATTCAAATAGGGTGGCTTTCCCACTCGGGGAAATTCTCTCCTTAGCTCATCTTATCAAGAAATTAATTCCAGACTTGCTAACGAAGCTCGGTGTTCTCGGGCCACCAGTTCTCCTGCCGCCCGCTAGCGGAACCCAGCCGCATTTACAGACGAGCTTCCAAAGCTTTTGCAAAAATATCATATTGACAGTGAAATATATCGTTTTGTGGTATAATTATAATTTTGACACCAATTAGTGAATTAATCGTATCGTTTTTCATTGTGTAGTACCAATGTAAAGCGTCAGAGTCACTCTTTACTATGTATTTTAAACGGAACAGTTCATTTAAATACGTCAGTAATTAAAGCTCGAAGCTCAAGTGGAATATCAAAGTTGACAGTAAAAGTTTTATTAAATTTAATCATCACGGCAACTTATTTATTCTTCGGAATATCTTCGTCAAGTTTTATTACTTTGTAATTAATGCTATAAAGGCACACGTTAAGTGGAAATAAAATAAATTCAGTGTTTCTAAGTTTACTATGGTCTAAAATATCTATTACTAGAGATACGTACTTATGTTTGTAGATGTTGTTATATATTATTCAATTAAATGTTTACAATGTGTGTGCACACAAACATGTTTAAATATTGCATGAATTAAAAAGTACCAGTTGAATATATATCTACATAAATGCATATTGCTTAGGTATATGTCTCATCAATGCAAATATATATAACTGTATCGACTGTGAAAAGGAGAAAGAACGTAACCCATATTTTTTACAGTGGGCACAAAAAACATGTGTTTAATGATTTCGATCTAAAGTCAAAACATTAAATAAACCCAACTTTAAAGTAGACGATCAATAAAACTGGTGCTTTACCTACTCAATATGATATTAATTCAATAAGTTATTAAAAAAAAACAAACAATACAATTAATTAAGTAGAAGCCTTTTTCCCTTTTTGAAAATTTCACAGGACATTCTTTTTTCAAACTTAAAAGTTAAGTTTGGACACTAGTGTGGTATTTTCAGCTTACATCCTTTAAATAGAAGGCGTATTGTGTTGTATACATATTAATTATCACATAAAAGCTATTTTGAAAAAATGAGGGTTACATCTTTTTACATTTTCACAGTCGATATACAAACTGAGAGTTTTGTTAGTAAAGGTTTTACATTTATATCATCTCATTCTGTCACAAACAAACACACTTGATACAAAAAGTTTACTGTATGTATAATATTTATTGAGCAGTTCATTATCAACATATTTAATATCATTTTTAAGTTTTTTTATACAATGTAAGCGTAGTTATATATATTTATACACAATTGTCGTACACACGTTTTTAATAATTAATTAAAGAAGGCACAATTAAACTTGCTAAAAGTTTATAGCACATATTTATAACCTGTACCGTATATATTTTTTCTCTTATGATATTAAAATGTATTAAATAATTAAATACGTGAATAGCTTCAACGGTTAATATATTTTAAAGATTGAAAACTATATTTCGTTTATGTGCAGTGATATAAATTTAATTCATATTGAAGTATCATGTATTAATGAAAGTATGTATGGCTGAAAGGTAAATGCGCGCGCTTTGTCGCCGGAAATTGTGGGCTCTAAGTGCACAGCTTACAAGAATTCAAACATGCAAGACCCAATGCGTTGATCAATTTACTGATAATCATTTCTTACAAAAAAAAATCAAGAAAATTCTTCACAGCTTAGAGATTGTATTCTGTTTGTGGAAGTCTTTACACTGTGAAAATCATTGTTAAAAAAAATCGTTTGTAATTGATTTTCAATTAAGTTCATATATTAGTTGACTACATATTGTATTGTTACAATTATATATTCTTTGCATACAAGTTAGCTTGATATGGCTTACGTCTAAGCCGAAGTAAATATTTTAGGGGGAAATATGATGTGAAGTCAACCGTGCGTAAGTGGATTATCCTTCCCGCAGTAATAAAAGTGGCAATATCCATCAACTTTTCATGTGCGTAGTATTAAAGTAAAAACTTTTTAAGGAGTCGAACGAATTTTCCGGAAGATACGGCATACCAAAACTGCGGCAGATGTCGTCAAAATCTCACACAGATTGAATTTATTTAATTTTCCAGCATTATTGTTTAAAATTAATGTCTTCAACATTTCCTATATAAATTTACGAATTTAAGCACAGTTTGTTAAACTTTAATATCTTTCTATTATCTGAACAATATTTTCTTTGAAGTATCTAAATATCATAAAGCGTCGGCCTATAAAAGCTTTACAATAGCTTTCAAAGTAATTTTAAATTTCATGTTATATCAAGTATAAAAAGCTTATTAGGTATATAAATTTTATATTATTTTTGAGTACAATGTTCTTGAAAATAAATCAAATGAAATTTGGCGTACTTGATAGTGTTATGCCTTAAGATACAGTGTCTCAGATTCGTGTTCTGGACTAAATATTTCAGTTTTAGAATTCTGTTTGATGATACGTGGTTAATAATAATAATAATAAATAAAATACATTCTTGAATAGATACAGATTTAAGATAACAAGCATGGAAAAAATTGTAAATTTTTATGCATTGGGATTTTTCGCAATGTTAGTTTTCATTGTTTTTATGTAACACAGAACTGATAGTTTTAGTCAAAATCTGTTTACTAAGAATAATAATTTTACAAATTGTCACGTTAATAGCATGATTTTTCAATAGTTTTATAATAAGCTGAGTGGTTTGATTGAGAATTGCTCCGAGAAAAATTATCATTTAACACTTAAGCTGCGGGCTACTTTTGGAAAATTTGTAAAATGCGCTTAACGTTTGCGATAATAAACATATTTACTAAAGTGCTATAAATATTTTAATATTTTTTTGTTTATTGTACTAAAAATTCTATGCGAAACCAATTTATCAGTATGTTATTATTGTCACAGCTTATATAATTATCACTTAAAACTAAGATATTGCAAATTATTAATGATTGAGAAAATTTCAATATAATTCCCATCGGCATTAATAAACTCATTTAAAACATACGAAAGTTTTTAAAATGTTTTACCGGAACTATAAAAAAATGTAAGAAAGACGATTTTGATCCAAAATGATAGGCTAGGATAGAATAAGCTTAACACACTTG